>VBVR01002496.1:0-22258 GCA_011638315.1 Tetramorium parvispinum
GAAAAAAAATCTGGTTAAAAATGATCGAATCAGAAAATCTTGTAGTGGCGTGATCAAATATTCTGGTTATTACAATGGAACTCAATATTTTATAACTTGTAATAATCAGAATTTCTATTATAATAATCAGAATATTTGATCACGCCTACAAGATTTTTCTGATTCGTCCGTTTTTAACCAGAATTTTTTCTCAGTGCATATTTCTCGGATAAAGGACTTGAACTTTTTCTCTTCTGAAAGATATGGATAAATCTATTTCAATAAGTTTATTGTATCGGTCTGTTTGATATTCGCACATGATGTAACTGTATGATCATTTACTTTCACAAGTTCGAAAAGATGTTCGAGAGACGAGATTAACGTAGAACGGCATCGTTTTTTCAGTATAAAATAGCTGGACCATATCGCGCGACGGCATATGGAACTTTGTTCAACCCACTTTTGGCGATCAACTTGAAGCCGCATGCGACCGCTAACTGTTGCTCCCTCGCGAGATACTTCAGGATCTCCTTTCGCCTTCGCCACACCATCGTCGCCTGTGTCGTGTTTTTCACGGCACCCTTTTTGAGGCGCACGAAGAACACAAAGAACAAAAGAACGCTCTTCAGAGAAGTACCAAAGAAGCACACCGCTTAAATAATGTTGGGCAATTTGCGGAGTGCCGCACCTAATCCTTTCGCGGTTCTGCTAATGTGCGAGACACATTAGGACGCAAGTGTGTATCGAGATTGCTTTCGCCAGTAATAATTAGATCGCGAGTATAACACGATTTCGGATAGGGTGCAGACATTTCGTTCAAATACCAACGAAACTTTTGCTATTGTCTTTCAAACTTGTAACATTTTGTATTTTCATTCAGTTTTCAACTTGGTATGAATAATCAATTTTAATAAATCATAATCGAATCCTATTATCTGAGTTAGACAATTTTAGGAAAGTTTACAATTACTTAATAATATATAAGTTTGATATTTTAACCATGCGATATATGAGATTCGGGTAACATCTAATTCCGAATTTCCGCTACCGAATTTCTCTTTCTTTAGCGGAACTTGAATAAGGTTTTTGTTTCTTTCAGGAGCGAATTTACCATTATATAATGTTGGCATTTAGGGCTCACAAGGTTGCACAAACGAGCGCGCGCGTGCACTAGAGAGGGAGTGTCCGCCTCGAGAAGGGCTTTTTCCCCTTAAATCTCTCCTCGACCTGGCATTATGTAATTATATATTCCGTAGAAATGCAAGGGCGAAACGTAACACAGGGCCGCTGTTTCATGAGCTTGAGATTTCTTGGTCTAGAAAGTCGCCCATTTGTAGAACCTGTAATTTTGTTTTTTACCAAAGCACGCCCGCTGACCACCAACGACTTGCTTTTGATTACATTATCGCATTATTTCCCGTATTTAAGGAGTCGCGTGCGACCGTACTGTTGTAAACACTTGTTTATTAAATCTCGAAAATAATCGTGAGAAATTATTACGATTGAAGAAATTCACCGTAAAGTAACAAATGGAATAATTCGAAATATCACTATTATATCATAACACAATTTTATTTTACTTAACAATGTCCTACAATTACAATTAATACAAAAATGTTTAAATCACTCATAATTGTAACATATAATTTTATTTCGAGCATCAGTTTTTAATTGTATTTGATTGAGATATGTTCGCCGATAAATTTATTTTCATTGATTTTAAATTAAAAATAGAGAAACATTTTATAAAATACGGAAAATTTTATAACAGAAACGTCAGTCGAGAGATGGTTTTGGAATGGTAGATTGTAGAAAGTCTCGTTCGAGTAGAGAAGAAATACTTTTTCGCTCGTCGGCAAACAGAAACTTTCGGGCAAGGCCGCGCCGTTCTTCACTTTCACCTTGTTTCCCGTTTTCAACCCTTTAGATTTCTGAATTCCCTCGATAAGTTTGTATCTTATTCCATAGGGTGAAAAGTTGCCGGGGGAGTCCGGCGAAACTTTTGCAACTATTGGCCGCGTCTGCAGAGAATCGATAAATTGCTATCTCGAGAGAAACGAACATCCGAGCAGAGCAAATTGCAAAACAACTTTTTAACCTTGAACATTCCATTGACAGAACATTCCACACTCACCAGTAAACTGTCAATATTCAAACATGCCATGCTACATGTAAAAAAAGTTAAGTCAATATCGTCCTAGAGGAACATCACGAAAAAATGGACCGCATTTTACGAGAGCAATTTATCTAATTTAAAAAATCTATTTGTGTGCGACGGAAGGGAGACAATGAGCAAATTGATGAGAGCAGGAATAGGATCAAAGATCCATACTTGTCATCGTCTCTATGATCTTTTTTTCACTAACTTCTACTTTGTATACCTTCACATTTTATATTTCGATCGCTTTTTAATCTGTTTTACTTAGTTTTGAAACAATATCTATCTTCTCATCTAATTTTCTTTCTGTAATTTAATATTCCAGCACTATAAATTTTTAATTATAATCTATTTTGTTAAATGGACCGCATTCAATCGTTTCTTATAAGCGAATGAACGAGCGAGAAGTAAAATAAGATGTCTAAACAAAAATTTCCTATGATTTTCTTTCCGCGTACAAATTGACTCGCGTCGAAAATCGAATGCAGCATCTAGAAAGAAAAACAGAGAGAAAACATAAGACGACAGAAAACAAAATGTTGCATCGATTCTTTTCTCTCACGGAGACAAACTCATGTGCGTTAAATGCACCGAGAAAAGGAAACGATGTCGAATGTGAAAAGGCGGCAAGGAAGCAACAAATAGAACAAAACAAAAGATGAAGAGAAGGGAAATGCTTTTCCCGCCTCCGCTGTGTCTCGTCACACCATCCTTTCCCGTCTTTTCCCGTCGAGCTTCGTCGAGAAAAAGGAAAACTGCGAGAGGTGCTACTTTGGAAGCACGAAGCGTTAGCGAGCGCGTAAAGCGCTTTGCTCGGTTCCTTAAACGCGAGTTCGGCGCCAAACACCGGAGGTGCTTTGTTTTATAAACAACCCGACGTTATACCTGACTGCGTGCACATATAATATGCATACAAAATACCTTGAATCTACAATATTAATTTATCTAATAGATTCTTTGATCAATTCACGTCTATCTATATTTCTATAAAAAAAATATATTGAAAGTCTCGACTTGAAACAAGAATCTTGTTGTTAAACTCTTAATGATTTCCAAGTTCTTTTGAACACGAGTAACTCGAAATGAAAACTGTGTGAGTAAAAAATTAATTGGAGAAAATATTATTATTACAAGCGCGCGTACATACACATATACACAGCGTACACATAAGAAACATAATAAAGTTAAGAACATAAGAACATAAGAAAGTTAATGAAATAAAAAACTTGCTTTTAAAATTATATAAATATACATGGATAGACATGGAAATTTTGTAATAATCTTTTTATCTAAAATCTCTAGCTCGATAATCACTATGTGATTACCTTGGTACCTTATATACGTTCCTAAATGCAAAGATCAATTTCAGGTGTTCGAATGACGCTGTTGCAATCAAACGGATGCTCACGTATACGTTTGATCTACGAAAATCGTAAACGAGGTACCGCAACGTAGATTTCGTTTCTATGTGAAACGAAGGAACACCGCGACGGAAAGGTGATGGTACGTGAAAAAGGTTTGCTAAGAGAAAGGGGGGGTGAAGAAGGGAATGAAAAAGAGACAAAGCACCTGTTCGGCGGAGTTCATGCGAGCGAAAATGTTCCGAGCGGAGACTTTTTGCGCGAAACGGCGAATAATGAGCGAAACGTCTGTTTAAACGGCGCCTTTGTACCGCGATGCTTTCGGCGATTCTTCAAAACGGTTTTTATCTCCTGCTCATCTGAATTACTTGACGAGCGAAAGTGTTGGGTGTGACGATTAGAAATTATGTACAATATCATGTACCAATTAGGTACAAAACTAAGTGTATGAGGCTGGCGTATCATTTTGTGGAAATTCCCTCTTCCTAGAATTTATATAGAACTTATATAAATCTTTCAAACTCTAGCAATAAATATCAAGAGAATTTGTCCGAAGCATTTTTTGTGCTTTAATGATTAAAACTATTTATGTATAATTTGTATAAAACTATTAAAAATAAAAAGCTAAAACTCCCAATACTTTATAAATTTCCTCAAAATGATATGCCAGCTTCATACACATTAAAAAGTAATCGTATACAAATATAATATGAAATAAAATACCTTCATTATAAATATAATCGAGTGTTGATATTACGTGTAAAAATATTAATTATTTTATAATTAATATTTTAATGATACATCGTTTTGTTACAATTAAGTAAACGAGTAAATTAAAATAAAGTATACATCAAAAAGATTTTATAAAATCGCAAAATAGATAGGCTCGTTAAATTAAATTTCTCGAATATGTAACAAACGTCAAAAAGATTATATCATTCTTTTCATTTATCTCTCTCTCTCTCTCTCTATCTGTCTCTTTGATTGCCACTTTGTTTGAGAATTCGTATCGCGTTCGAAAATGAATAATTCGTAATGTTAAATGCCAATATATTCGATACGTGCTCGCTGGACACACATTGCGGCGGATGTTATTAAAATATTTCAGTCGGCTAATGGTTAAATGGCGCGAGCTTGAATTACTTGTCGCGGCTGATCGATGTACCTCTGTACGCACGACGCGATCACCGATTTTATTTTACATTTGTCGCATTTTTTTCACTAGGAAACATTTTTCTTCGTAATAGCAAGAGTATCTTAAATAATATAAATAAAAGAGTATCAAAATGAAACATTACAAATCAATTGTACGTTTATTTTTAAATTTTCTTTACGAAGTAAAGTCGCGACTCTATAAATACATCGAAAGATATTAATTTCCTCTAATCATCCCAATATAAAAGCGCCTAAAGGAAAGTTTAAATTCTCAGTTACATGGAGCTGTTACAAAAATATCAGCATTGAATTTAATATATTCTTCGAACAAAGTTTTGGTATATTATGGAATTAACGAGCCTCGCCGTAAACGCAAATACGGCTGCACGCTCTGGTAATTAGTTCCTAACGCGGGATTAAACTGCAATTAGCTCGACGCCAATGCAATTTTGCGAATTAAAACGGGACCCCGTTGGCGACAGGTAATCTGATGTACTTTCGTTTATTTCGTACCTATGAATCGCCATTTTGTGACCTTTTAAACGGACAAATATGCATTCAATGCGGTTTTGTAACGGTGCTATGTGATTTCAACACATAGATCACGCCCGATGGCCGATCCATTCTTTCTCTCGCTCTCTGTGCGCATATCTCTCTCTCTCTCTCTCTCTCTCGCTCTCTCTCTGCTGTCCTCTCTACACCGTATTGAGCCGTATTGAGTTTTCGCGGTAACTCGTTTAACTAAGCAGTACGCCGATATTGGTAATCTGCCAATGGCCATTTAAATACCGGGACTGGCCTCCCCCTTTTTTCGCGCGCATTTTTACCGGAAAATGTCATTGTTGACTGCACCGGCACGTTTAAAAACCGGTCACCGCCAGTATTAAAAGCTACCCTTCCAAGGGGAATTCAATTATCCTTCGACGTTCGCGGATCGGAACTTTGCGATAAACTAAAAAAACTGCGACGCGCTAAATGTTTCACACTCGAGTTATTTTAGGGCGCAAAAAGAGAGGCCCGGTACCATGCTTTGCGCCTGACCCAAATCAAGGTGCAGTAATAGAAGATAAATACAATGTTGCAGAAAATTTTATATGATTGATTATCCATGAAAATCTCCAATACAAGATACATGTACACAAGAAATTCCGTACAATATTTGCAATATTTCACAAATCTAAGTGATCAATTAATGTCAGATGATACGTGTTCATATATCAGATATAAGATATCGAAAAGTACTGTTTTTCGATCAATTCGGACTTGTCTAATTTTACAATAAAATTTACGACAACGGAAAAGAAGATTTGTTGATTCTACCGCGTTCTATTACATTTTACACTACGTTAACCCGAGTATGAGATCGATGAGGCTCACTTAATCCCAGACAAACGAGAATGCCAAATTCAAAGCTCGGAACTCGTTGTCTCGTGGCCACGCACGTGCATCGGCAGTCGCGTGGCCCACCGGTAGCATATTTATCAGCCGGTGTCCCCGTAACATGCGCGAAAAAGAGATGAAAATGGAAAGAGCAACGAGAGAGAGCGAGAGAAAGAGAAAGAGAGGAAGAACGCATCTCGAGAAAGGGTGCTGACAAGGACAAGGCGCGAGGATAGAAATGTCGTAACGGAAAAAGAGACAGTGGGCAGAAGCTGGATACGTTTGGTAGTGAGTGGGGAAGGGAACGACCTGGGGGCCATAGGGGATGGAGTTAGGTCGACGGATGGGTGGATGGTGGTTGGGTGGCTCGGAGGGTGGCTGTCGGCAGGATCAAAGGGCGGTGCTCGTTCGAGCTTTCGAGGGACGGTGGCGCTCCGGGATAGAGGGAGCGGCAAGGGAGAATGGGGCGAGAGAGGGTAGAGAGTAGTGGTCCACGCGGAGAGGGGAAGCGGGGTGGCGCGCTCGGGGTGGTTCGAATGGAGCCGACGGGCCGGAGGGTAGAGATGGGTGGCGATGCTACGTGGGTGGAGGCGACAACGAGCAAATCTGATTTTCGCTCCACTTGCTATGCCTCTGCCTCTTCTACCCGCGCGGGATCCCCCTACCTCATTTCCCTCCCGCCGCCCTGACCGTACGCATTTCCCTCACGCATAATTCCCATACGCTCTTTATCCCGCCGTCTCACTCATCCTTTATATGTGTTGACCTCCGCTTTAGCATATCCTCGACTTTGGCATACTTCACACAGCAAGTACATACTACTGGATACCCCTCCCTCTCTCTCTCTCACATCGCATCTCTCAACAAACCTTATCAGTCTGAAAGTTCGCTACAAACTTTCACTGCGTCGTGGTGTTAATTCGTTAAAATGTTTTGCGATTGAATTTTCTTAACACTTTAGAAATCAGATTAAAACGTTTCGGTGTCTTTATGAATCAAACACTTCATGATTTACGTAACACGCACATAAGATTAATTAGCGTGGAAAGTTGCATCATGTGTATGTAACTTTTAAAGAGTAATAAAGCCTGATTATAAAGCCGCTATAAATAGTATTCTTTGAAAGTTTATAAATATTTATAAATGCATAGTTGCGAATTATTTATCATTTGATCAAAGTGACTTTATTTCTAAGATATTAATGATTCGTCTAATCATATTGAATGACAAATCGTATATGACAATCTTATGACATTCAAAAGTTTATGAAGTTACATCGCTTCCTTTAATTTGTTCACGAATACCGGATGCAGCTAGTACGTAGGCATGCCGAGAGTTCATGCGCCAGACCGTGCGCTAATACTTCTCGTTACTGTATAAGTGACTCGGTGAATGCCTAAGTTGCTCAGCAATCTCGACGGAGTCTATAAGCGGCGTTGATATTTCGTGAAACACGGTACAAGTGGCGGATTTCGCAACTCTGTGAAACTTTGCCACAAGATGTATAACCACTTCTTACAATAGTAAACTATAATTATGTTCTACTATTTCAAAATAATCCGAAAGATTTCATTAAATTAATTTCAAATCCAGTTCTATCGTTAATAATGTGATAATAAATTTTATTAACATCTAGTGTAAAGAAAATTTGATATTGAGTTTGGTAAAATAACATTTTCGCCAAAAAGGAAGAAAACATGTAGCCAATATGTACGGTAGGGGAATGGCATGATATGTTCGCGCGACAAAGAGGGAATGTTTTGTAGGCGCCAAAAAGGGGACCTATCAAACACATCGACCGGTAAATTAAACAGTCGGCTGGTGACGTTCAAGGTTTGACATCAAAGTATGAGGAATGGTTGACACTCGAAGGGAAGAAAGAAGACGGGAGAGAAGAAAAAGGGAAGAAGGGACGAAGGAGAGAGAAAGAGAACGAGAGAACGCTCCAAGAGAGGGAGATTCGCAAATTTTCTCGGCGAGGAAAAACTTGATTACGAAATTTAGAGGCGAGCGTTAAAAGGATCGTCCCAGCAGAAGAGGGCGGGCTAACACGGCAGATTGTTATACGGCGCGGCTGGAAATGAGGCGCGAACGAAACGTGACATCATCAAGAGAAGTTAATTGCAAACGACGAGATAGTAGATTATAGCGCAAACTAGCTCGACACTTTGTGCGCCACGCTTCCTACCTTTCCTAACCCTCCGTCCTTCTTCCTCTTTTCTGTTCCTGGTCCTTGCTTACCTTTGAAAAGAAGGGCTGGAGGGATGAGAGAGAGAGAGAGAGAGAGAGAGAGAGAGAGGAAGAAGAGGGGGGGAAATTATTTATTCATCTTGCCTTCGAAATAGTAAAGAATTGACACAAAAAAGAACAAAAAAGGAGATAATTATTTTAATAAAAATTGCAAACATCTACTATGCAGCTAAATATTTAGAAAAACAGATTTTTCAAATTCTGCGTATTTATATGTATATAATATTTGTGATATTCTTAAGTTTCATTCCACGAAAATAGAAATTATCGAGTGGATAAGATTCCTTTTTAGTGAAAACATCTCACTCGATGTAAATTTATTTCTAAGAAATATTTTGGAGTTACAATGTAATTTTCTAATTACATTTATTATTATTAAAGATACTCGAGCTTATCGAGCTTAAGGTATTTATTAGTTAAGGCAGTTATTAATGTGTGAGAGGAGATGGATAGAAGAGGAAAGGGTATAATCTCATAATATTTCATAAATATTTCAAAAGTATTACGAAAAAATATTTTAAAACAAATTCTTCATGATGAATATTTTAATAATTTCATTTCAACAATTTCAATTTTAAATGTTCGAAATTATATCGTAACTTTTAGATAAGCCAACAATTGGCCTATGCATTTTGAAATGAAATTATATTCTTTATCGCTGTGCGACAAACAGATTTTTGTTATATATATTACCCCCTTTTCTTTCTCGCGCCAAATGTTCGGCGATACATATACATAATATTAAATACGTAATGCAGTGCACCGTCATTCAAACCTTGGCGAGGCGACGACAGATAGAGCGAAAGACAGAGAGAAAACGAGAGCGCGAGAGCTCCTTTGATCGGGAGCGTGTAACCGATGTCGCTGATTTTTATCGTCCCGTAACAGATCCATCAAGATCGCCGTTTCCAGGCCACCTGGCGCACACCGTCGCCCCGTTATTGCGCGTTTAATAACACGTCATAATAATATGTAATTTCCTACGGATTACCGTCTTCCCCGTTTTTATACACGCCCATGTACACACCGAATCCATCAAAATACATGTATGCACAAATACATCGAATTGCGCCAGCTTGGTCGTGTCCAGCTTGGTCGATCAGCAACGAGGGAAGAAAAATGGATGAATAAAGGAAGGAACGAGAAGGGGGGGGAGTTGAGATCGACAGGAGGGCCGATGCTATCGCTACTCTTTGTGATGAGATCCAGCACAATGATATATAGCGGAGGCTTCTCTTTCGATATGCGTGCAATACTCTAGAAGAGCCCCCCTTTCAAGAACCCTACGCACGAGCGCCAGCCGGACTCATTTCGCTAATAAGATGTTTTCCAATCTTTCACTCCTCGTTTCGAAGAATCGGAAAGTTCAGTAAAAGACATGTAGCCCCCGCCCCCTCCGCTCCTCCTTAGGAACGTATATTAAAACGCGTGTCCCATATGATTTATTAATTAATTGATTGAAGGGAAGTAAAAAAAAAACTCGCGGTGTCTCTTCACATGAGAAATAAAAAATATCGAGAATTAATTCTTGAAACAATTCGGATTGACCAGAGAAATCTTGATATCTAATAACTGACTCATAAGATATGAGACGAGAGAAAATTCTGTTTCAAGAATAATCAAGTTTGACCGTTATCTCATCTCGATTTACACTTATACACATCCTCTGCTTCACACCTATTGCTGCAAACTTTATGTCACAAATACATATACAGGCTGTTTTAAAACTAACTATATTTACATGTTCTAATAATGATTTTAAAATAATTTTAAAATTAATATTTTCTTAACGGAAATTTTACCGTCGTATTAAATGTAAAAATGATTCTTCATACTTTCATGTAATATTTTTTTGCGTTCTTGGGACTTTTTGGAATCTGTCATTGAGATACGCACAGCAGCGATTTTGAAACGTGCAGTATAATACGCGGTGCGCGTGTGACCGTCGAATGATCCACACACGCGCGCATCGGGCATAGAGCGATAGCCGATAGCCGGGGCACTCGTTCTTTAGTCAAACCTCCGCCCCTTTTCAATCGAGAGACTTCAAACGGTGGGAGCGTGGAATCATGATTGGAACGGCTGGCTGCTAAGCAAGGCAGCGAGCTCCCTAGACCCGGTTAGCTCGCACGGCGTGTCCGCGGGGTGGATACGCCGGAACGAACCGGGGGCGGTTCTCCACCACCCCGGTTTTCTCTTCCCCCCGTCTTTCCGCCCCCGTTCTTCATCGTGCCGGGTCCCCCTGGATCGAGCCCTGCCGTCGTCGCCGCCGCCGCCGCCACCGCTGCCGCTGCTGCCGCCGCCGCTGCCGCTGCCGTCTCCACGACTCAACTCATGATGAAATTCCTAGCATTCAATCGCAGCACCGGCCGCAACTACCAACATGGATAGAGCGATAGCGAACCACGGGAGAGATAGATAGAAGGACCAGCGAGAGGACGAGAGAACGAGAGAAACGGATAGGAGAATCGAGAGAGGATACCTACCATCGAGGCTCGCAGAGAGAGAGTAAGCTTCGGGGGTGTCGGGGGGAGAGGAAGAGGGTGATGTGGTATAGTGTGGCGTGGTGTGGTGCGCGGCTATCACAGCCACTGGGATATTCTCTGGCAGGCCTGACACGCCATGACCGTACTCCGGGATGCGGCACAGAAGCCTGGTTCTATGCTCGCTCTACGCGCTCGCTCGATTGCTCGGTTTACGTCCGAGCTGTACGCGCTGGAATTCAAATACAGTCGTGGGGATTTGAAGGGGGACGCGGGAGTTGCCGGCGGTGGACGGGTTTCCGTCGAGATTGGAAAATACGATCGATCCATCCGCCGCGTCTACCCGCCACTTCGTCGCCCTCCTCCCCCTTCATCGTCCCCCTTCGTTTCTTTCTACCCTTATTCATCGTTCGACTTTCCTCGCGACTGGAGACAAACGACGAAGCGAGGCGCAAAGCGCACTGATGAAAATTCTAAGCGAATATGCGAACAGTGTGATAACTATACCAGTATAGAATCGTCTTAGAATGAATTACAACATCGCCGATTACAAATTATATGCACGCGTCACGAAAAAATGTTTTTCATATACAAGAATTAGATTTAATTTGTAGTACAATTTATTATCATAATAAAATCTATCTCTTTATGATCGAATTATTCGATTCGCAAACTAATGTTCAATCAGCTATTTCTATGCTATGCAAAAAAAACTTTATGATTCGCATGATTTGCTTGCGTTCAATAATGAGGACTACAGATGAAAGATAAATCTCCATAAAGATTAGTAAATCCATTTCAGCCTTTCTTGTTCTCCATTCTTGTTGTGATTCCAACTTCAATCTCTCCTCACTCTCTTGGCGCAACAGAGAGAAAGGAAGTACATGACATACTCTGTGTCAGTACCAATATAACTTCGTAATTAATCGTGCATGGAACTTTATCGTAACGCCTTTCATGGCGACCTTTATTAACTCGTCGAACCAATTAGTTAGCAGACTTTTACATTCGAAAAATTCCTCTATCGTTCCTAGTTCTTGCTTCTTGAGTTTTTTAACTTCATGTGACGTTCAATTTCCGTGTTCCATAATTTGCATATTTTACACTTTAGAAACTATTAATATAGGTCTATATGAAGAAACTTATACATGTTTTAATATTAATATCATTATATCAAAATGCATTAATAGATCTTATCGGCAATAGTTAATCCTTCATGAAAAGGGAAAACAACCCTTATTAGAATTAAGGAAACATTGATTCGCGCAACTAAACAAGAATCTACAACATTTGCCATGTGCGGTGTTACCTAACGCCGATCGTTGTTCTATCAGTCTCCACTATTAGTCGGGATCAGAGTGCGATATAGTTGGCACAAAATCAGTGGCTTGTGCCGGAATACAAATACAGTCGGCCGCCGAGATTGGAAAATCGGATCGAGCCCCCTCCCTTTCAGCAGCCTTCTCTCTCGTTCGCCGTTCCACCCTGTCGTTCTCTCGATCATCTCCTACGCAGGGTTGCCTCCTATTCGCCGTGGCTCCTGCCATTCGGCTGGCCGCCGCTCTGGTATAAATACCTTCGTATCATATCATATCTCGACACACAGGTCAATATCACACGTCAGTCCGATGTGGTCTCACCACCGAGGAGACTCGTCCACCTCGATACGATCTCGTGCAAAGAGAATCGCTCGCCGCTTTTCACATCAATCCAGAACCGTATTATTGCGGGAAAAGAATTCCCGTTTTATTAGATAACGCTTTGGATATGTATCAACCATCGAGGAAGCTTTTCATTTACCTTTAAAATTGGTTGCATGAGCAACTTTAACTTAACAATGTATTTTAAGATTCCTATTTTGTGATTATTTCTTTATGTTGTATAATTCTTCTAATTCGTATGTTATACGAACATTTATATTTTCTGTTAATATCGCTTTGATTAATATCGAAATATATCTATCCTCTCTCTCTCTCTCTCTCTCTCGCTTAGATTTCTCTAAAAACAAATTATATAATCTGTATTTTATTTATTTGAACTTAAATAAATTCAAATAAATTTAAATTTATTTTCTTATTTTTATCAATTTTAATTCATATTTTCAAATTATAATCAGTTTAAATTATAAATGATGCAAGACTTCATAAGATATTAATTTAAATAACAAATTTTATAATGACATCTTGTATATTGAAAATTCGTCGTCTATGTGCATTAACATATATGAACACACACATACACATTCAGTGTTATAAACTTTGATAAATTAATAAAATAAGACAGATAAAAAATTGCATTTTGAATAGTTTCAATAACGAATTAACTGTAAGAGATCAATTCTCAGGAAAGAATCCTTCAGAAAACTTCTGCGATATGGTTTCGATCTTCTTTATGAGCAAACTACCAATAAAAATAGATTGCAACAATTTTTCGCTCCTCTCTCCCTTTCATTTTATAAATTCGCAATTATTCACCGTTACAGGTTGGCAGTCGTAGAATTTCCCTTTTTCAACGGAATCAGAGAGGGTTGCTGCCCAAGCCGACTGCTGTTGGCCATTGAAACCGAATGCCGGCGGCAGTTCTCGACGTTGGCCTCCAGTTTACGGCGAAATATTCGTATAACCGGACGAAGTTGTATTATGGCTGCCACCGAGTCGAGTCCCGGTTGAATGTTGAGAAGTCTTTGGTGTCAGCAGCAGCAGCGGCAGCAGCAGCAGCAGTAGCAGCGGCAACGGCAGCAATAGTAGCAGCAGCAGCAGCAGTAGCGGCGGCGGTAGCGCAGCCCCATGTCGCCGCCCCCGCTGCCCCGATCCTTCATCCCTCTCTCTCACCCAACCCCCTTTCGTCCCAATGAACGCGCTCAGTTGTTCACGGTGGGATCGGGTAATTAGCTACGTAGCCGTGAGCTCTGTGCGTAGCACAAGCCCAGGGCAGCCTAAACCTCTCCATCTACGGTAACATCAACAGTAATACAACAACGATAACAGCAGCAACGATGGTACGGTAGCGCGTTGCGATTACAACCACTAGCACGAGCGGCGGCACCACGTCGTCATTCCATAACGGTGGTATGTTCAACGAACGAGCTGCCAGCAACCACCGGTTTCCATTTGTCACGTTCGCAGAGACTTGGCGGTCTCTCTTCACAAAAGCTGTCATCCATCCACGAAATTTTCAGCGGTCCTTCGCGGAAAATCGTTGCCACGCTATTATGGATTCTCTCGTAATTAGTAAAACTGTGCTTCAAATGTATAATATATAATATAATGATTCTTTCACAATTAAAGATGTCTTGCAATTTCGATATTTTTTAAATTGACAGAATGTCTGCTTGTCGATAATCGTCCATCTCTTTATTTGTTCACATAACTTAAAAATTATGATTTTTATAAATTTGTTTTTTTTTATTTTATTTGGTTTGTAAAAAGTAAGTGTCAGATTTTGTTCATCGTAAAATTGTTTCGAGATAAATATATAAAAATGTGTGAAAAATTCTTCGCTCAGATAACGCGTTATTACGTTTTGACTTGAACTGTAATGAATATTAATGATTCCAGCGATTTCCGCGGTATCATCTTTTCATTGAGTCACTCTTAGGACTGACGAGTTAATTTTATGACTGTCGGCAGTTTTGCGTTAGCGGCGTATTATGCGCTGTCAGTGTTACTGCACATGATACGCATATCGTGGCGTAATCATTTCCGCGACATCTTTCGCCACAAAGAAATTCACCGAGCATCATAGTGTTATCTCGGTTTTCAAGTCAGAAATGAGCAATCATTCTCGCTAATCTAGTATCTATAATACAAAAAGTACATTCTAACTGATTATTCATTTTTACATATATTTTGCAGTTTTCCATATTTATGTATAATTAATTAATATAAGATAAAATTGTTTTAATTAATATTTTATTTTTGTCCAAAAAAAACGTTGAAAAGATATTTTATAAATCTTTTTAGTGCGATGTTTTTTTCGATAATGCGAAAAACTACTAGACTACAGATTTTGATATAGATATACGCCTTAAGGCAAAACTCGTCGGTGAAGAGATCAGTCGACATTTCCGTTTTTCGTTTCTAATCCACGATTTACGTATTACCACGATGCCGGAGGGTGCCAGTCATCTCACTTCTCTTGGCGAGATGAAAACCTTACAAATATTAAGAATAACCCCTCGCACCAGAATGACGATCCATACCTTCTCCCTTTTCTCCCTTCGAGCAGAGCTTCCCGGAAGGAAGCCTAGGCAAAGCCGATTTGTTTTGATCTCTTTCCTTGGAGATTTAAGACGTCTTCCGTTACTCCGCGAAAATATTGCTATTTGCGTCCGCGCCATCAGTGAAGAACTTCAAAAGCATTCTCGATCGAAATGAGCGAAAATTCAATTAAACGTACGCTCGAGATCGAAGTTCGGATTTGACGAAAGAAAAGGATATCGGAAAAGGTAAATAGTGGTTATTAATGATATAAAATCCGAAAAAGAATTCGAGATATAATCATAAAATCATTAGATCATAAATATATTGTTAATTAATGACAAAATATTCTTTTTTTTAATTAAATAGAGAAAATACGTAACCGGATGAATATTCACTATTTATATTTTAATAATATCAGAGCCCTAGAGTTTGCTTACGTTATTTTACATTTGACAATGCGCGTTGTATTCTCATAGAAGCTATTTGCTTTGAACGTGGACAATTATTACTGGCGATTAAATCGCGTCGCATTGCCGCCGGCAGTGCATTCGCGATGCATTATTAAAGTGTCAAATATTACGTACGTAATTTCTTTAATTGTCGGCGCAGTGTGTGCGTCTCGTTTACGAATCGGAATACAAAATTGAATGTTTCTCTTTTCTGCCCATTGTAGCTGGCTCACCTTTATGAGAGACCCTACGGCGAGTTTGTGGTATTGGCATTCGATACACTCGATTAAGTTGTTGTATTTGTAAAACACGACAACAGATTAAGAAAATTTTTTAAACAATTCTAAGTATCTCATTGTTTTTTCACGATCAGAAAACAACTAGACTAAGAACGATATTTTGTGCATGTTCGGCTTTTTCATTCCAATTAACGTGGAAACTACCAATCGAGTACAATCAAACGCTTTGACGCGGGATTTGCTTTTTAAATGAGACGCTTCGTTAGAATCGCATCGATAAGGAAAACGCTTGAAATAAGTAATTCGCTATTATCAGGAATAAATTACCTTTCTCAAGCCTTTGTTTGTATTTAAATCTTTGCCAAATTTCCTGTGTAATTAATCTCAAATCTCAATCTCAAATAAATTAACAGAACATTGCTTAAATTGTTATTCTAATATACATATTACTTTACATCAAAATGGAACGCTCTGTAATTATTGAGAAATAATAATAAAATATTCAATAACTTCTTTAGAACTTGTAACTTTTAAAATCAGCAGATGACTGATAGCTTATCGTTGCGAACCTATCAAGATTGTTGCTAGAAGAAACAACAATGGTACGTAATTTTATTTCCAATTAACGAGATTTCTATAGACACCCTTCTCGATTACTCGCTTAACCTGACATTGACTGGCAACAACAGCTTTTACTTGAAATATGACACTACTATTTCGTCCAATTCGACTCATACCTGCTTTCTGATTTGTTGATTTGATTTTTTCTGATGCAATCAGACTAAAGTTAATTAAAAGTTAGAATAAAGATCATTCGAAGTAAAAAATATTAAAATCATATGTTAATATATACGGAAAAAATTAAATATATATTATATATTGCAAACGTACAAACAGTATTATGTTGATTGAATAATATAAATGATTTTTCTCTTTATCGCATCGCCAATTTATGTATCATATATAATGATATAATGCGAAGATGTTTTATGGAGATGTTTAATCACATATATAAAACACATTTCTGAATTAAAAAAAATTCCTATTACTTTCCCGATTAGATTCCTTTTCATTTACGAAATAAATGTAATATCTGTCTACTCTATAAAATAAATTTAAACATATGGAATTATATAAGGGAGTATAAGAGAATCTTAAATTCAGTTTAAAATCGGAACTCATTTTCGTACTTGCAGTCGTTTTGATCCCTGTTTAGCACATCCGATGAAGAGAAGTGCGCGACGGAAATGGGCTCGCTCTCACAGTCCGATCGCGAATTCTTTCAAGTCAAAACAAAATCTCACATTTCCATTAGCGCAACATAGAGTAGCGCACTTGCTCTAAAATCGTCGCAGCCTTTTGACGAGGCCTCTTGATAGACGGTGACGATAAGCATACTCTGCGTACACCTTGCTCCATTATTTCTTTTTTTTTCTCGTATTCTCAGTCGAGAAGAAGGTAGTCTCTCTTTTTCTTTCTTTCTCTTCCTCGGGCGTTTCGTCATGCAACCTTACTAAGCGTTCGCGTTTCAAACAATGCCTGGGCTACTCTCGCACCCTTCCGCGGCACCCTTCACACACGCATGCACGATGCAAACACCTACTACGCTTGACGGCCTCTATCTACCTTCTCGTATCAAGCAGCCGTCCCTCACCGGCGTTTTTCATTACCGTCGTTGCCGACGCCCGTCGTTACCAAAGACCGACTAGCGGGTGACACGAGAGATGGGGGGGTGCAATTTTTCTTCAACACTCGACCTGTCTACCACGAACGATATCGTGGGAACGAAGAAACATAACAAAATTCTAGTTTCTAAATAAAGACAAATTTTATAAATAAACTTTCGTTATAATTATACTACATAACAAATTCTGGTTTTATATTTTTTATTCTGCTTATTCTCTATAAAAACTAAAAGAATGGAAAAGAATGTAGAGAGTAATGTTCCTCTCATCCTTTTTTTACTCATAATGATGACTCAATAAACGTGGAAGAGAAAAGCAAGAACGTACACTGCGAGATGTATTCGACTTTGGGAATGTATTGTTCGCCGCGCTTTCGTTATCGAACATTTGACTCTCTTTTTAAGGGGAAAATAGTAATGCATATCCATTATTTAAGTAAGCTTGCAAACGTTAAAGTGTCCACTGCGATATGAAAAAAGACCTCATTGTTAATGTTTTGTGATATTTCACGCAAAATCGCGTGGATTCATTACGCGTATTCTTCCCCCGGAATAATTATACTTATTTCAATAATTTTTACATTATGTATCTCAGTAGAATATATTCATCGCAATTCTTATATAAATTAAAATAGATTGAAATAACGAAAGCAAATGAAATTTTCCGATCTGCTGTCGATAATCCGTTCCGATTGATATCTTACATTTGCAACGTGGAAACTTCTTGCGTGCAACTTTCAGCGTGTGACACACACGCGACTCGGCAGCCGCGTTTCTCTACGCGATGACAAATAAACTGCGAGTCGTGCGCCGACGGTTTAATCCATTTAGCCTGCCGTTATAAACGATTGAGCAGGAGTAATTCCATTCTGCGGTTTTGGCTTTCGCACCCGACGGATTCGCGTCAATGTCCCTCCTCCGTGCTCGCGCTATGCATCCGTTCGCCATCATCCCTGTATCCCTGCTTGCCTGCCTGCCTGCCTGTCTGCCTGTCTGCCTACCCCTGTCCATTCTATATCGTTCAGTTCACGCCTGCAGCCGCCTCCCCCTAAACGCCTCTCTTCACCTCTCATACCGGCAAAATTGCACGACAAACTTTCAAAAACCGCATATCGTATTTTGCCCGGTGTCATTTTTATCAGTCGGTCGAGTACTCTCGTAAAAAATCACCGTGCAAATCATCTAAGATTAAATAATCGATAATAAATAGTAATTAATATAAGTAAAATTTTTTAAATTAAACTTTAAGAGAAGACTAAGTTCTAGTTGAATTTTCCAAGTGCTGACAAATGTACCGGCTGTACAAATTGTCCATTCATGAAGTAGGTACTTTGAAGCAATATATATAATATGTGACATTTTATGAGACGCAATAAAAATCTGATTTTATGCGTGCCATTAAATTTTCGACGGATAAGAGGTAGATCGACATTTCGGCGTTAATGCGTCCGTGGAAGGTATCTTTGCATAATGCGCCAGTAATAGATACGCCGACCCGCTCGCTCGCTCTGAAAGCGCATGATTGAATTTTCGATGGATTTTTTCCCAGAAAAATCGATCGGGCCCCAATATATTCCGCGAAGCGCGGCGGCACGAAAAAAGGAAGTGCAATTTACTTGGGCAAGTTCGCGCAGCAGGCCAAGCCTTGCGCGCGCGAGGGAGGAGTGATAGTGCTCTCTCATCCACTTTGCGGGGCTTCCCATTCTGTCCAATCTCGTTGCTCTATCAGTTTCCCATACCCGATGATTCCATCTCACGGGCCATCCTCTAATCGATTTAAGTCCGCCTTTGCTGGCGAGGGCGCGCGCGCACGCTGTTATTCCACTTCGAAATGACGGGAGCGAGGTAAACTTCGTCTTCTGGCGTCCGCCATGAAAATCGACCAGCGAGTACGATCGAGAGGATCTGCTCTACCACTTGGTTTGAGAAAGAAGATACGATACCTGCTGACCCGTTCGAGATGTATATATGCTCGCACGATTATTTTTTTGTGCGTTATTTTCTTAAAATCTTAAAATGATCTTGATTTTAATATTCCCTTTGATTAATTAATCATTTCAAAACTTGAGTCTAATCGTTATTACACACATTATAAAATCTCATTAATGGATAAAAAAAACGAATTCCTGCAAAGTTTTTGTCGTGATAAAAACGTAGAAGATAATAGAAGCGTATCTCACATCTCGGCGCGAGGGGTTACTCCCACACGGCACGAGGGTGTAAGAAAAGACGATATTGCTGGAGATGCGTAATCCGGCGTGATCCGACATTCGCAAAGTTTGCCAATATATATCGCGACGGCGCGGCGGCGTCGCGTCCGGAGAGCGTATACGGGGTGAGTAGGTATGGGTGAACCTGGACGAAGCCGGGGGGCTATCTCGTATCTCGTAATAAAAGCCGGGGACCGGTGGGCTTTGTGTACGTGGCCGAGGGTCTGCGCGGCGGATAGCGCGATGGAGAGAAGCGGACAGATAGAGATAGGTAGATAGAGAGCGAGAGACGCGGACGAGGCGGAAGAGTACGAGGGGAGATGAACTCGCGGAGAGCAGTGAGGCGGGCTCGCCTGGTTGAGAGGATCGAGTCGAAGAAAGAACGGCGAAAGGTGTATGAGAGAGGATGAAGGGTGCGGAAAGGACGGGACGACGACGGTGCGGTAGGCGAGACAGGGAACGCGATAGTATGATTTTCGAATGGAGAGAAAGAGAGGGAGAAAGGGGAACAGAAAGACTCCTGTTCCAATATACTAAGAGCGGATACGCAAACCCACAGTCACCGGCCAGTCCTCCCCCTCCCCCCCCCCGCTGTACGGTATCGCTGTTGTCGGAGTCGCGCTTCTACCATTGCTGTCGCTTTTGCTACCCCGCCGATTCCTTCTTCCCCCGTCAGCCGAACGTTGTTCCATTGTGCCTGGCGGCTCATTTATTTATGTTTGTGAAAGTTTTTAATCTGATGAGATGCCTATCCCCCTCTTCGACTTTCTTAATTCTGTCAAGATTCTCTGCCGTAGTCTGCAACGCCGGATGAGGGTTTCGGAACACGGAATAATTAAGGAATGCGCATGCCGAAATGTTTCATTGTCAAAATTCCTTTAATCTTTTGCTTCATTACATTGCATGCAAGTTGCGCGAGCCCGCGTCTTAAATGCAACTTTCCTAAATCGAGAAATTTAAGCTCGCCATTTATATTCGATGCGAGATAAAGCACCACAGAGAAGTTATCAGGAACGTCCTAACAATGCGCCGGGGCAGTCGGTCGGCCGGTATGATGTGGGAAATTCCGCAGAAGTTGGGGACTACCCCCTCATTCCCCTCCGAAACTCAAACTAGCGCCCGAAGTTATGAACTATTTCAATGAGTTTACGGGAGTTACTCGTTGGCGGTTAGTTGATTACCGTGGCCTCTCCAATTTGCGAATTTGCATTAAACACGAGTGCCCATGCTATCGCGCGACCGCGCGAGAACTGCCGCACGCGCGCGCGCGCGCGCGCGTACGCTTCTGTCGGGATCACGAAAAACCACCGCGCGGAAGACTAAACCCGCGCGGCATCAGCTGCATCGCGGCACCGTTATATTTGCCAAATAATTCCGCGCGACCGTGCAATCGTATCGATTCCCGTTCGTTAACTCGGCCGAGTGACTGATGTTAACTCGCGTTACATGGTATCGAAACTTACGCCTCGGGAACTCGTTACATCGAGTTAGAATGGCATCTCGCGGGAGTTTATAGAGTAATTATAGCCTTTGAAGAGACGGCTGATTATCGAAAACCACATTATATTTGCTAGATAAATAAAACTTATTTCTAGAAATTTATCTATCATACAAAATGTCTTCGGCAATATAGAAATAAAAGATAATTTAATTTTTTACGTATAAATATCTTCTATACACCGTTAATCAATTTCGACTAAATTTGCACTGATTTATAAAATCTGTTAAAGTATTAAAAAAAATGAGAATTATTAGTCGAGACTTCTAAAGCAACAGGGTTTATTGTGAACGATATCATTTACGTAGTGTCCTTCCGAACAAACTCGCTCTCATCTCTCGAAAGGAAGTTCGTGGGTGAACAAAGAGCCCGAAAGTCAGTACGAGGAAATTAGGGTGCGGCCAGTTGGGAAGTGACAATGGTCACCCGGTAAAAGTTTTCACTCGTTCACGAGTCTCCCTTTCCCCCGTGGCCTTTTGAGCCTTCCCTGCATCCTGTCCTCCTTGCGCGGAAGTCGACACAATCGGCTTCCTTTCTCGCGAAGCGACAGGCAAGAAGATGTGGAACAGGACTACGCCTAGCGGAGAAGATAAACGAGAATAGAAGAAAGAAGACGATGAGATGAAGAACAACGCGCGGAGGTTGGCCCGCGGGCTCGCTTTAATTTGCTGATTACGACGTGGCGGCGACGAGGAGCGGAAGATAATCGGGCTTTCAGTCCGCAGTATTCCCCCGATTCTCCATCGTCGAGCCCTCCCGACTTGCTCCTTTCAGCTAAGCGCACCCTCGAACGCTAATACTACGATCTTTCTGGGCGATTTCTAGCGCATTAAGACTTTCTCAGTATCATCTTCTCGTCACCTTTTGCTTCCTTCAGCGTTGTCGCGGCAACCTCGTTATCTACGAATATCCCTCATGACGCTATTGAGAGCGAAACATAAATACTCCTTGTTCCGTCTAAAGTTTTCAAGCATTCAAAGCGATAATAATATGAGCAGCAATGTTTGCTCTTTTCCATTCAATTCCAAAATTCTTCTCAACGAATTTACATTATTATCCGTAATTTATTTTCACTTCATCTGCTTGCTTTTTCTTAATTGATTCAGACGTCTTACTACAAATTTTATTTCTCTCGTAGTTTAAGAATATAGGATTATATTTTTCGTTACAAAAACCCTCTCAGTATTGATTACCGTCACTGTATTATATA
>VBVR01002497.1:8008-22235 GCA_011638315.1 Tetramorium parvispinum
GGATTATATGCCGCCGTCTGACCAATCGTGAGAAATGACCGGATAATCAAGCGTACGGGATTTCTGTCAATATACCGTTTCTCCGGTATATTACTCTTGAAAAAATCTAGGTCTCGTCTGAAGGCTTCTAGCACGCCTCTCAATACTTTCTTTCTAGGACATGATTCTCGGGTCGAGGAGAACATTCTTTCAAGCATCCGAATTTATCCGTTATATTAGATTGTAACGGGGCGCGAGGCACAGTGTATGTATGCATTTGAAAAATGAAAGAGCATACTCATCAGACTGAATAAACACGCATATAATTATGTCATTCCTCTTAATACTGTATTAATTTATTACAGTTATTACATTTTTCTCTCAAGCATTAAAATATGCATATATTTTTTATCTCAACTTAATATATGTATTTAATCTACAATAAAATGCACAATAGATATTCGAAATCTACCGGCTGTATATTTATTAAAATATAATTGCATTCGCTTATCACTCAATCCTATATGTATTTTTTATCAAAATTTAATAGCGTGCGTTAATGCTACGAATCTCGTTAGAATATTCAAATTGCGAATTAATATTATACGATTTTGATCTTTCTTCTTTCATGCTTTGCCATTCTGCGTATCCGTATCTAAGAAACTAGGCCAAGAAGTTCAATGTTGGCACCGCAGGCTTTTAATAGAGTTATCAGTCTCGGCAGCCGCGGACCCTGACACCATAGATCAGTACTGTGAGTTAGTGCACGTTACCGTGGACAGCCGAGCTCGTTTCGCGTGATGTTTCTACTATACGGTGCTGATGTTACACGCGCATAAGTGCGTTTCAAGCAGCTCGTGTGTTCGCATTCTACGTAATAAATGTATGAATAAATGATACGATCGCAACAATTTTCATATTTATTGCTATTTTTATTCTCTCAGTCAATTAAATGTCAATCATGCATATTATATAGTAGCATAATGACATGATGATTTTATGCAGAATGTGTCAAAATATCTCGTTATACCCAAACATTCATTTTTGGAATTTAAATCAATTTTACAATAAATATTTAAAAAATCATCTAGTACAAATTTTAATTTCTAATATTAAGTATTTCGATAATCAAGTTGTAAATTTAATTTTTTTTAAGTAAAATAAAGACGAGTTTTTTTTTTTTTAATGTGCATCTGACAGTTCTGACTGAATATTTGATAAATTTGAAACATTTTATATTTAAAATGGGATTGATAATACAAGCAAATTAAAAATGTGTAATCGAAACAATTACACTTCGACTTACGAATTACAATTCATCTTGGTTGAGAAATATCAAAGCACGAGTATTTTTTACTTTTTACGACCGTGCCTTTTCTCCCGTGGGAAATACACGAAAGCATCTTCGACACCACAAAGAGCGGCGCGAGGTCCGTGGAGAAGGAGAAAGGGCAAGAACGGAAAAGGCAGAAAGAAGTCTGACTGCAAGATTGCAACACTACTCGACAACGGGCCATCCACGTGGATCTTGAAATTTTCAGAGTACGAGCACGCGGTTGTGTCTCTCTCTCTTTCGTTCGCGCACACGGTCGTGCCCTTCACTTTGCCGTTGTTATCATGTCTTGCCCCGAAACCCTTCTCTTCTCCGTTTTCCCGCTCACGCAGCACGAAAAATCCGCCGAGGTAGGAGGAAGGATGGTGCTTTCGGTAATCGTAAGCTGCGCCGACACGCAAGGGCCCCCACGTGGCATTCCACATTTCCTCCACGTCCGTCTGAGTCGGACGGACAGCAAGGAAAGGCGGAGGGCAACGCCCAATTCGCAACCTACGGAACGCATTGATATAGTCCCTAGGGAGTGGGTGTCCGGGATGATGCTCGCTATTTCTAGACCGGGCAATTGTTTCGCCGCTTCCGAGCAAACTGCGCGGGAGGTTAACGACACTCGGCCGTCTGTCGAAACATACAGCTGAATATCGTTTCGTGACTCCGCGGATTTGCGTTACCCGAAAGTTCGAGTACCCTTCTCTCCCTTCTTGAGGTGAGGCTCCCTGTTCAACTTGTCTTTTGGTCGAATAACGAAACAATCGATCCTCTTTCCGCCCACCTTCTTGCTCGCTGGGTCCGTTGCGAAGAATCGAAGAACCGGCACTGCCCCGACATGCACCTGCATACGTCGGATTCGTTGCTCGCAACAACGTTCGCTGATCGTCGCGTCGCTCGCAAAGTAGAAGCCGGCTGCTTTTAGGAATGAGGAAGTATCTCACGAATACTACCACCCACGCGCGCTCGCGAGCAGACGTTGCGCAATCGGCCGATACAATTCTTTCCGCAGTTGAGGTACGGAACTCTCGTTGTCACTGAACTCCAAGCAATCTTTGTTAAACTAAAAGACTAAAACAAACAAGAAATAAACGTGAAGAATTAGTCACTCTAATGCCGATTAATCGTCGAGTGCGAAATAAGATGTGCGAATGATAACCACGATTATATCATGATTTATTCTTAATTAAAACCGTCGAGATGCTCATAGTTTTTGAGTTATAAAAGTTGGAAAATGAAAGATTTGTTAAACTTCAAGCGGACTCTAATTTAACGAGATCTCTAGGTTTTGCTATAAAAATATTTAATGTTTAATGTTTAATAATAAGTACGTAATCAGTTGGCCGACTCGATTTACTCTAAGATTACGTATATAAATACATCGAAGAAATGGCGTGCAACTTTCATTTGTTCACAGGAAATTGCGAATGTCACGACAATCGTGTTGCGTTTCTCCTCCGATAGGCAATGTGTGCATGACCGCATATTCGTGTATGTTATTTGTGAGGGAATTGCGTTTCAAGTTGATCGCTAAAGAAGAAAGCCTCGTGAAAGTTAACCGGTAGTGTGTATCGTGCGAAATAATTGCTCAGCTCGCCGTGAAGGTAAAAAGAGAAAGGAAAAAAGGTGACATAGAAAGAGAATCCTCCTTCGTAACCTTTTGATGGCCGTATTAATTTAATGCTGGCGAATCAGTCCGCGACTGATACCTTGACACTGTGCCAGTTTCGCTACACCTGCCAGCTGCCTCCATGTCTCCGTTTATTTCTTTTTTATGTTTACGTATACTTCATCGTAAAGGTCAATACACGTTTACGAATAATGTAAAGAACAAATTCTTGAACACAAAAAACCTTCTAATTCGTACCTGGAAAGCATTATATTTCAAATGACAAAAATATCACCTTTCTCTTCGTATTTTTCTGTCATTGTTTACAATTCATCTTAACTCTTCGTCCCCAAAAAAAGATTCTAAAGAATAATTGTCCTAAAATTTTTGCACGTTACTGTATCTCTTTTTATGATCTCAATCATTTCTATTTCGTTCAACCTAGGTCGCATCATAGACTTTCGTTTCTTTCACTCTCGCATAATCGGCATCTTTATTGTTGGGAATTGCAAACTACATGTCAATCCCCTTTTGTCCATGCCATGCACGCTTACGTATGCCAATTGCCATACCGCACGCGTGCTTCTTGATCAACATTCGAATCGCGTATTGATCACGCGTTTAGGGATGATACGTACGTGCACTGATACATACGTGAAAGCGATCCACGCGACTAAAAGTAGCAGTGAAAGCATACATGTTCGATTTACACTATTCGTTAAATGTAAATACATATAATATAAAATTTTGATATATTGCGAATTTTTTTTGAAAGATTGGAAGGTCACGAGCGATCTAAAATTTTTAATAAAGTATTGTAATACGAAGCTTGAAATATCACTCTAATTTTCATGAAAGTTATGTTACATAATAACTTCGATGCATAAAAATGTTTCATAAACTTTTTATGTGATTGTTTCGATGATACATTAAAAAATAATATTAAATATATCAGCACTCTACGTATTGATTGTTTAAAACGAATGTGTATAATGAGCAATAATTAACGCCGATACTCACTTTTTCCATCGAAAAATATTAAGAGAAGAAGATTAATACTCAAATTGAATACGAATCTTTTATACACGCGATATGCGTCCTCTATATTGTCTCTTTTATCTCTCTTTATATATTATAACTAAATTAGTCCGTTACATTATTAATGGCATTGTATGATCGTCCCTCTGATTTACGCGACAGGTAAGAGCAACGAACAAGATGAGCACGCGTGCAGACGTGCAGGTGACTGATTTCACTTTCCCCGACGAGGAAGGTGGTTCTCCCTCTACTCCTTTTTTTCTACGGGGAAAGTAAGAGAGAACCGTGAGAATGCACTAAAGCACTGTTAAAAATGGCCCGAGCTCCGGATATGCACCGAGTTTCTTTTATCATGACGCGCGATAACGCAAATTTCTCCTTTTGCGAATATTATTAGGCATGAAAATGTCGGTATTTTATTTGCGCAAGATTCGGTTTTTCTCGTAATTTCGAGAAATTTAAGAGAGAAAGTAATTTCAATAATAATAAGGAGCATGTACAATTCTTAGATACAGTTAATAATTATCTAAAATTATATTAATTATTTATTTTATTAATGGATACATATTTAAATAAAAATAGTTGTTAAATGGTCCTTGTAGAAATGATATTATCGTAATAATTAATGACATGATTATTTTTCTTCTTCAATATACTATTAACTATCATACGTAATATACGTAAATACTATACAGAAAATAATTATATGATCAGTATCATTAAAACAGAATTAACATCGCAAATAACTTAGGTTAGGGACAAGGAATTCCTAGAAAGCGCGATTTCTCTCGCGAGATTTCTATCTATGACTAATCAATCGGATTACTTTCGTTTAGTGGCCAATTACTTTCATAAGTTCATGTGCGATGTGACTCAGAATTTATCAATAACTGGTTGTGTTCTTAGTCACATCTCAAAAAAAAAACTTTTTGATTGATTTGTCACTCGGAACTTTTCATAGGTATATTTTCG
Source organism: Tetramorium parvispinum (assembly GCA_011638315.1). Lineage (NCBI taxonomy): Eukaryota > Metazoa > Arthropoda > Insecta > Hymenoptera > Formicidae > Tetramorium > Tetramorium parvispinum. The sequence continues at coordinate 12,928 of VBVR01002497.1, forward strand.
ACAGCTCCAATTATTTTGACAGCAGAAATAAAAATTTATTTATTATATATATGAATATTATAAATATATAATGTAGTATAAAGTTACATAAATATATTATAGTAAAATTTCTATTATATATATATATATATATCTTAAGTATTCAAAATCAAATACAGAATAAAAACATATTAAACTTTTAGCAAAATCTTAATTATTTTTATTCTACAAATTATACAATACATAAAAAACTAATTAATTCGTTCTAATACGGATGTAGTTTTTCAAATTAACTTCGATTATGATATAATGTTCCATCGGTAGATGGTTTAAATATGCTAATCTTACAATAGCTAAACCCGTTTAGAGGCCAAGTTCAACGATCTGTCAGTTTTTGGCTGTACTTAAGATAATTTAAGGATTGAACGGAAGGATCGCGAACTCTACATCTCATCGGCGACCTCTCTTCTTCTCTTTCTATTTATCTGAGCATCGTGTTTTCTCTCTCTCTCTCTCTTTCTCTCGTTTTCTGCATCCCTTTTTCCCTCTACATCTCTTTTCCGCTCTTTATCTCTCTCCTTCTTTCTACACTTCTATTTCTCTTCTATCTCTCGTTGAACGTTGGACACGCCGAGAGGGTCAACGCACCTAGCCTAACGAGCAAGCAGTCGACCAACCTATCTATTCTGCCTACCTACCTACCCATCTACCTACTTATCGTCACTTATTCACCGTCGCTCAAGGTGCTTAGATAGCACCTCGAATTGGTGGATCGCTTCTATACATTGCTGGATCGATGCCGTTCGTTTTGGGCCAGGTAAGGCACCTTCTCGCGTGCCATGCATGACGGTAAGGCCCCCCTGGACTACACGAGCCCGCGATAATTCGTAAGCCCGTATTGGAGGAGCGGCGTGGCGCACTGTCGGGTCAGTGATCCAGCTGGAATCGATTTGCAAGAAAACGGTAGGGGCAGAGCAGAGAAAGGGAAGCGGAGTTCTCGACTGGATAGACGGGAGGTCTATCGTCGATGGGCGGCCTTTTTTACCTCTGAAATAAAAAAATTCATTATTATCAATCAATCCGAATGGACCAGCTGTCAGTTATCACTGATCGAACATCGTGAATTTTAAGACGGCTGATTAATATACCGCTGACAGATTTTGAATAAGATAAATTTGTAAGTAATTCTTTTTTAATTGATGAAAATGCTTTTCGTAATTCATTTTTATTCTTAGCTCTCTGTATACTGTGTTGGATTCGAGTGTGCAATTCGAGACCATTGATAAAAGATACCGATGATAAATATTTGTATTAATTAAAGCCATCTCGCGACGCTTAATGACTGTTATTAAAGACTGTTTTAAATTGTTCTATACAATGCACAATACAAAATGTATACGACATTCATCTGAGAAATATGATATTTTCATTGTTAATTTTATCGCGGCGTCTAACAGATATTAATATTTCATTATTTATACTGTTTCCATTATTAAAACATTTCAAAATTGAAATAATTTTACAATATCTGCCGAGATGATATTTAAATATTGCGAATAACTTGATAGTAGTTGCACGACATTAATCAATTTTTCTTTTTCTACATCACGCTTATCATCCAAAAGTTATAATTTTTTTAAAAATTTAACAGATTTGTACAATTGGTAGAATCCAAAAACGCTGTCGAAATTAAAATCGCGTTCGTTATCAGCGATTGAAATTTACGATCGAGATTGGAACATTCGCGAACGCGAGATCGTCTCGGGACAGGGTGAACGCCCGACCTAGAGGCTGCGCATTGCGTCGCGCTGAGAGCGGCTGCGAGGCTCTCGCTGGAGTTTCAACCGAAGCGAGAATGAAGCGGAGCAAAGCAATAAGAAGGCGCGTCGCCGGTAATGCGAGCCATGCGATACGTAAACACGCGACTGTCGTCGAGCGTATCATCTCGATGTTGCGACGCCTCGAATCGAGGATTACGCACATTGAAGCACGCACGTGCAAAATAAGCAGATTTTACGAGGGTCACGGTAAAAGCCTTTTTGAGATACTTATAATACGACGGCTCTTGGGAAGACTCGTTCGAGCTGACTTCTTTTCGGCCAACTCGACCAGAATCTTCGCACCTCCGTCCGCGGCGACATCCATGATTTATGATGCAAATATTATGCCATTGTGCGAGATAGTCCTTAGGAAGTAGTCGTCTAGTCTCTCAGGCCGTGCCACGACGAAGTCGGGCTCGAGACGGGAGAGGCAGAGTGGTTAGGTCAGGGAGATCCCGACACAAAACTTTGCCACGCACATCGGCACAATCGCCTCGACAACTCGAGCGAGCGTCTCTGCTTCTCTCTCTCTCTCTCTCTCTTTCTCTCCCATCTCAATTGCTCGTTTGCACTCTAGTTCATTCTCCATCCTTTCTGGTTCCTCCACCTCTCTCTTCCTATGCCTCCCTCTTTATATATTCCCCACTTTTCTCTTCTATTCTCAGTACCTCCTGTCCTCCCTCGCCTTCGCATCTTGCCACCGACGTCACCTTCTTCGCGTCGTCTTCTCTTCCTCGTTCTTTCTCGCTCTATCTCCTTTCCTTTCTCGGCATCACCCTCCCCTCCTTCGATTCTTTGCTCCGTTTCTTTCGCATCCTCTTCTCATAGTGTCTTTCACTTTTTCCCAGCCGCTAGTGGAGCAACTCGAGGCACAGCTCAGCGTGACGATGATACCACGCGCGTCTGGACTTCCGAGTCCTTCGGCGACCTAGGATCATAGCAGCGTCGGTGCGATTAAGAGAGAGAGAGAGAGAGAGAGAGAGAGAGATCGCCGTTTCTTAACTACGTCGGTTGAGATGGCTCCGCCACTGCGCGCTGATAAGGTGCCGCGTTTCCTGATTAGATCCATGTCTATGAGGGACTGGTTTTCTCTACTAGAGGAAATTGCTAGATACTGAAAACGCATCATACTTTGCACTGAAAAGCGCTCATACTTGTAGACTTTAAATTAATTACCCCAATAGATCTGTTAATTTCAATTTTTTTATTTCATAACGAGAGATGACAAATAATAATTAAGTAATATTGATGAAATGAGCAAAAAATTTTTCAAATATTTTTAATTAATCCAAGCTAATTATTTCTTCTTATTTTCATCATAATTTTGGTATTTTATAGTAGTTATTAAACGTATATTTAACGAGATAAGATGAGACGACATTTTACAAAATATAAATCAAACAAGACTAGCGAAATATTTACATGCTGTGAACTATGATAGAGTTCGTTGAACTTGAAGCAGAGCAGACATTGAAAAAGAATTGATCATACTACTTCTTTTTTCTAAGTAATTCTAATGATTTCCACGAACTATTCCAAAAAAAATCCAAGAGAATCCAAAGTAGTTTGGTCACGTCTGCTAGACCTTGAAAAGGTCGATAATCCGAAAGGTTGCGAGTAGGTATCGCAAATTAATAGCAGTCACTTAAAAACGAGTAGCACATACAGGGAAGATACATGGCTAACGCGAATAGGAAAGAAATAATGTTTCAAATCTATATTTAGTTACTATCCGCAAAAGGCCGGATAAGCCATATTTTACCAAAAACGATGAATTTAAGAACCTAGGAAAGTTTTTCTCGTAAAATCAAGTCGATTGAATTTACTGCGCTGAATTCATGGATGTTACGAGCTTATAAGAGAAGATCCACATCAGGACGGCGTTTCGAAGTTGCCTGTTGCGCAATCCTCGATAGGTACGTAGGCAGGTTCGTATCTTGCACAATCGCCGTTGGCATATAGAAGCACAACGTAGTAGAAAAAAAGGGTGTCTGAATTGCTGCAAGAGTCGGCTACTGACATCCTCTGCGTCATAAATTCAATAGATGGTCGTTATTTTTCAAATGTCTTATTAAATAAACAATGACACTCGAATATAATTTTGGAAAACAATTTCGTCGAAAAATCAAATCTCCAAAATCGACATTGTTAAATATTTAATCAAAATTATAAGCAATAAATAACGCTCATTATCATCAATCGCATATATCCTTCGAAATATAGGATTCATTATCGTTAAATCTTATTATTATATGCTACCGGATCTTAACTGCCGCTTTCGTATCTCGATATTTATATCAATGAGATAATATGAGTATGAACAATATAATGTATTATACAAGTACATATCTGATCACATGTCGGATTATTAATAGATAACTTTACACGATTCTTGGTAACACCTTCAATGATGTACAAGACGCACGCACATTACGAGAGATAACAACATAAGGAGGCTATGATTATCTTGTTCGTACAATTTATTAATACTTTCAGATGTCCATCAATGTAAAGTCTAATGTGATGTCTACAATCGTAGATATTTCAAACATGCATCGCTGCAGTTTATCATTTTCACATTTTCATGTGAAAATTATTTAAAGTGGCGAAAGCCGATTTTGTTTATGTGATGAATGAAACATCCAGATTTACATTCGTGGCATACATTGACGATGCAAGAGAGCACGTTCGTAAGCTTCTTTATTTACTAATGCCCAATGTAACGCTGATTAATATTCGGCCGCGTGTTTCACGTGCGATCAATACGAAAAGCCAAAGCAGGAAGTATTCGTATGAACGCTACTAGATCTATATTTCCTCTCGAAAGTGGGCTTAATGACGTCGCGGTGTAACAAGGAGATGCACGCGGCCGGCAAATCGAACCTTGAGGATGATCAAGTAATTTATGATCGTTGTATCGCCCTCTTTCTCTCTTCCTTTCTCGATCTTTCTCCATCTACCTTTTCTCGCCTCTCTTTCTCTCTCATTTTATTTCTCTCGTCTCTACCGCGTACGGGCATAGCAGAAGGACGCGCTACCCCTCCAAACGTAGAGCGGGATGCTGTTGGTGGGATGAGTACCAAGTAGCAACGAGTCATTCACCTTTTATCCCAGTAACACGAAGTCGTAGCCGCGAGCGACGACGGACGACAAACTACAATCTGCACAAGTACCGCGACGGCATATCTAGGTATCCACACGGTCACAAGCTGGACCGTGCATTAATTTGTATCGGCAGATAAGATGCTGCCGCGCGTCCTCTCATTCCGTTAGAGTTGTCCCCTCGTTCTAAATGCAGCGTCTGCCCGCCAATGAGCGACTGATTTTGTGATGCGCGAGCAATGACGTTGGGACCGGTTGATATATATTAAACTAATACCGCGATTAAACTCTTCAGATCATATTTATATTATATTAAAGGCAACCGTAAAAAATATATATACGCTCATTACACCGAGATCACACATAAAAAACGGTACTCTGATCTTTCGTCTGTAAAATGCGAAACTGTGTTTTTGTGTTTTCCTTCGGAAAACTGTTATTAAAGAATATATCAAAATATAATCTTGATAATTTTTTATTCATATTTTCAAAATATAGATATCTGTATGAGAAAATCACACTAACGAATGTGCGCGTATACTTTTTATTTAAAATTATTTAATTAATTTTACTGCCAATTAATATCACTTTATTATATTAACGATATTTTTTACTTTTAGAAATTTTCAAATTAATAATTTTATATTCATATTAAAATTTAATAAAATTGTATTTGAAGTAATTTATTTTTATCATTTTTATCTTTTTAAAATAATATAATTCTTATCGAAAAAAAATTCTTTTACACAAGCAGCCTCAACTAATAACATATTGACGTATCAAATTTCTATTTAAATGATACTTTGTTCTGTTAGGTATTTTTATGATATTGTTACTGAAACTTTTAAGTTACTTTATTCAAACTTAAATCATTAGAATATAATGGCAGAATACAAAGAATGAACAATGACGACAAACCGGCCTACCGGGCAATGCCTTCAGCACAAACGAGGGGACACGTTGCAGCTGTTGGATCCTAAGGAGAGTAACTTCTGTGGCCGCTCTTAATCCGCTTAATAATAATCTTAATATGCAACAAACATTTTAACATTTGCCGTGATTTTTTCACGATTCTGTAATTGAACGATTTTTATGCTCAATTTCATGAACGACTTTTGCTGCTCAATTTTTTATAAGCAAAGTTAATGCGATAAGATATCAGTTATCTGTCAGTTAATGAGCAGAAATTTTATTATCATGTTTTAGGACTAATGTAAATCTCTTTCTATGACAGAAATAACTTATCGCTCTTGTATCTCAGTAGTTGGGTTAATTTATGACAATTCAAAATTTTAACTATGGCCATTAATGCTAATAATAACAATTCTGCGACAACATATTTGTACAAGATTATAAAATTTGTTAGCTTTATTTATTTTGTGAAACAACAGTGTAGAAAGTGCATAATATATGTATACATATAAATCACATAGAAAAATCGTCAGCTTCATAATAGTAGTTGGAGCACGTAGGTTTTAAAATGATAACTTCTCGATCGATTTCGCGTGAGGTCAATGAATCCATTTTACTATCTAACGTCATGCTAGAAATAGTGTTAGAGGACGACGTAGCAGTTCCGCCAACGCTTTTGATAATGAAATATCTTCAACGCACACAACATAAAATATTAAAAATTTTAAATATTTTTACTACAAGCTGTAGTATTATAATAATATAATATTTGTACAAGTATGAACCAAATTTTTTACTGGCAAAACTATAACAATTAGAAGTGGAAAATATCAGGCTTACATCACTAAATTATATATACCGTTCTTCTAAGAAGTTCTAAATCGATTCTTTGCATTCAGGCTGCATATTTCACGACCCATATATTCCGTTTATTCGAAGGAAGTCCGAAGGAAACAGTCCCTTCTCCAAACAGACCTGATATATAATTGACATATCGAATATTCAAATTGTTGTAATGCCTCGTGTCTAACTAATAATCATCGTTTACCGTTGACGGTTAATTCTGACTTGAAAAATTCCTCTGGATCCATCCGCGATACCTTCTCTCTTTCGAGAGTTCCTCCCTTCCTTTGGTCTGGCGGATCCCACTTTTCTCCCCACGTGAGACCCAGTGCGAACACGTGGAGGTTGGGCTTACGAACCGAACGATATATCGGGGGAAATTTTCCGAAAGCTCGGTCGGAGTGCCAATTGCCGTTGTAGCCGGCAGCAACGGCCAATCGCCGTTGCCCCTGGTCGGACAGGTGGGGGCCAGCCGAGACTTAAGCGAGGCCACTCGCCGTGGAGCTGTCAGAGCTCTGTGGGGCACGGTCACGCACACACAGCAGCCGGTCCCTTCAGTTCTTCCGGTAGCGTCCGCCTTCTCGATCGTTGTCTCCGAATCGCGCGATATTTCTTCGCGAATCACTCATCGCTTGCCGATCGATCTGCCACGCTTGGAACCGTGGACCATTTCGTGGACCACATCGACCAACATTCCGTTCGCGTACTGTCATCTCACCTGATGGGATCGCCTTGAAGATTTCCGATAATTCACAACATTTTAGCCGACGGGATTTCGTACGATACTTGAAGTGTCAGAAGTGTCTGTAACGCTCTGCTAGCTTTCCGAGAGAGCTGAGTAAGAAGATATGGCTTGGCAGTTGGACCCCACCGGTCTCTACTGAAGACGTTTTTCTCCGCGATCAAGCAACTACATACTTCCGCTTTCAGTGTTGTTGAAGATCATTATCGTCGACATGGCAGCAGGAGGATTGGACCCCACCGGTCTGTACTGAAGTGCCGTCGAATAACTGCGTTTCTCAATAACTACGTTCATATATCCATATATCTCCCCGAAGGCTCTCGATTGACTTTCAATTAAAATTGTGCAACATGGCTGGACTTGATCCGACCGGTCAGTATTGAGAAGGTGAAGGAAGGTCCAGAAAAACCGAACAAGTAGGAAGGAGTTCCGAGAGAGGTACCTCAAGGTCGCGACATGGCTGCTATCGGGGGTCTAGATCCTACCGGACAGTACTGAGACATCGAAACCTCCGAAATTCGGGGGAAACATCACGCTCGTAGATTGGTGATATCGACGATGGAAGAAGTGAGGGGAAGAGAGGAAGTCTCATCTTCCAACCTAAGGAGACTGAGATGGAGCATCCATATTCGCAAGGGACGACATCGGACATTCCTTGTAAATGTGGAACGTCAATGAAGATGCCGAATCTGCCTACGTACAGGGTGAGTGTCTCCCTTCTTATCTTATTTAATCGAAATTAATTAATTCTAGCTGGTAGCGAAGCTAGACTATCGCGCGATCTTAATTTTAATTGCAACCGTCCGATCGATCTGCTTCGATGGCGCTGGCTTTATTGGACCCTGCCTCAGTTACAACAACATAACTTATCTATTCTCGCACGTGTTCGTCATGTGTATTACATAACACTCGTCTACGACGAGTGATTCGCTCGAGCTCGTGATCAGGTCGCGACTGCTCGCGAGCTTCTCTTTCGGCGGTCAACCCTCTCTCACATCCGCGAGCCTTGCTCCTTCTCACTCCGATTCACCTTCTCTTCCTGCTATCTCCGACACAACCGTGGTCGCGCCGAGGTTGCAAAAGAAGGGAGGAAGATTTCTTCAAAGATGACCCGCGCCTGACCGACGATCCAAAAGGAGAAGGGAGCCAGTTAAAAGGAGCGCCAGGGGGAACAGAGAGCAGGAGGTGGGACCGCTTGATTCCTTAACGTTACGTCACCTCATCCTATATCGACACATGTTTGCAATTGGTTGCCGTGATCCAATCGAGATCGACGAGGTAGGAGACCCTCGTGATAGAATCCCGTGGCGGCTACCGGTTGTCTAATTTTGACAGATGTGAGATTTAACGTTAGATATTATATGTATACGAGGCAGCGATCTCACATAGATACGTGTTTTATCCTTTCTACCCGGTTTTCTTCAGCTCTGTCGCGGTTACAAGCAGGTGCCCCTCTGAGAGTCTAGACCATTCACCTCGCTATTACCTCCAGCACATAGACCCGAATATGCGTTCCGACATGCAATTAGACGAGCTATAGCATCACGTCTAATTATTATCACCTAATCTACGATTGAGTACTTTCTTTGCACTATCTGACAATGAGATAGATCCAATATAATATTTTTAAAAAGCATGCTGCATATGCATATCTTTCAGTTTGTCTATAAATTGCTTCGATAAAAAAATCTCTTCATCCGCGATTATTGATATATTTAATGATATACGCGATTTTCTCCACCAAACAAAGTTGGTATAATTTAAAATTTTTACAATAAAACATTCTAGCAAGTTTTTTATAAATATTATCGATATATCTTTACATACCTTATTTAATGAGCGGTTATCGCGATACTTGATCAGGATCGAAATAACATCGCGTGTCACAAATATTCCGAGTATCGACTGAT
>VBVR01002498.1:0-21337 GCA_011638315.1 Tetramorium parvispinum
TATATATACACACATATGTATACATATATATACATACGCGTCCAAGATGAGCAGGCCAGACGAGATATATCTCATTGACGTGGGATCTCCGCCGATCAATACTGATAGCAGCCTGAATAACAATTTATCCCCGACCGTAATCGTCGACCCCGCTGCTCGTCGGTCTGCACTGTCTGTCGGCACCGCGAGATATATGTAAATGTCGCGCTTTGTCGAAGCCTCGCCAAGCGACCCCCGTTTAATGTGGCAGACGACACCGCGTTCGACGTTTCGGCGCCGCCAAAACCGCGACGGGCGACAGCGGTTTACGAGAGTTCAACAACGCGGGCCCGCACATCGGCGACATCCTGCTGTTTGGCTCATATGTCAAGTGACGTCAAACCCAGCCGGAGCTAATAATAACTACGTCGTCGGGAGGATCGCCGGACCTTCGCAAGGGTTCTAGATGGCGCCCCGGACTTGGACGCTCCGAGAAAAAAGGGTTGCAAATAAAAGCTGCGTGGAACTTCCCTATTCTGAGGATCTCAGATTTGAAAACAGTTGGAATCCCTTTAAACTAAAATTCTCCCTTTGCTCTGTTCTCTCAAGAGAAATTCGCTACGTGATCATGAGAGTTGCTATGATTTTAATCTAAAGGATTGACAGGGTTGAAACTAATTAATAAAGTAGCATATGAAAAAAAGACCAATGAAAAATGAAAAAAAAACAAAAGAATGTTCAGAGAATGCTTGCTTAAAAGGCGCAAATGCCTTTTTAAAAATATTTTTAAAATTTTACTAATATATTTTGCTTTCAATTTTGGAATTTTGTTAATATTTTATACGCGCAAACACAAATGTCTTTTTAAAAATATTTTTAAGATTTTGCTAATTATAAATTTTGCTTTCGGTTTTGGGATTTCGCTGGTATTTTAAATGCGCAAGCACAAATGTTTTTTTAAATATTTTTAAGATTTTGCTAATACATTTCGCTTTCGATTTTGGGATTTTGCTGGTACTTTAAAAGCGCAATGAAAGGGCAACGAGGTTTTTTTCGTTTCATGGATGTACGTTTAATCTATTCGCCATAACAATACATATATTCCGAAAATATACTCTTTGACGAAAAGCATGTGGTATATTGTGCGTTAGAAAACAGTAGCTCTATCATAAAAATATGTATCTATGAACTATCGCCTTGATGGAGAGACGACGGAACAATTGGTCCAACCGGATGATATCCGGTGCCAATTAAAAAAAAAAGATTTATTTATTATATATCTATATAGCGCATATATCGCCCTTTGATTTACTTTTCCTTCCTAGAGCGTGACTGCAATTATACTCCGTGCGAAAAGCAGACGCTTGCGTAGACGATAGCGAACAGTAACATCTCCGTCTTATCGATCAGTTCTACAGTATCTTTCAATATTATCGACTTACTATGTAATTAGACTAGTTCGCACACTTGAGATTCCTTATCCATATATTTCGTAATATATTTCGCTCAATAAACAGACAAATTATTGATAAAAATCTGACAGATCAGAGATGAGACGCAAATCACTAAACATCTATCTTTTTGAATTATCAAAATTTTAAATTATCAAGATACAAATTACGATCAATTTCCCCTTTTGCGCAACGATAGTTCTGTACAATACAATTGTAAAATTATTATTTAAAATTCGAAGCTTCGCTGTCCTCTTCGCAGAACTGCCGATAAGTCGGCGACGAATCCCGTCGGATTTCTCCCTTCGTTGCCGCAGGATCCCTCGGGGCTGGATTATTGTCCGACCATGATCTCGTACTCGGGGAAAGCGACCTCAGAACCGGCGTAAGGTATGTAGCACACGCTATGGGACGGCTGCACCTTGCCGATGGTCACGGTGCCCTCGTGGTGTACACGGCCGACAAACAGCGGCTCGCCGTCCTCGGTCTCGCCTCCCGGTATTGCGTTCCCCGGGATGTTGCCACCGCTCACCGGCACCCATGTAGGTTTGCAACCGCAAAGAACCTGTAGCGGGAAACCTCTTGTAACTTTTTGTAAACTGAGGAACGCGCAGTCAATACATCTCAATCGTACCTCGTTCCGATCAGTCCCTTTAAATATCTCTTTCTGTTACCTGATAGTCGGACTTTCCATGCTCGGCGCCGCCCCAGGCGATGTAGCAGACGGAGTGACCGGGCTTCACCTTGCCGGGGATGAGAGCACCCTCGTGATGAGCCCTACCGACGAACAGGGGCTCGCCGTCGTTTCCACCTTCGACCGCGTCGGGTGGTATCATCCCACCGGACGCGTCGCACCAGCATACGCTTCCCGCGTCGAGCCCACGGACCTCCAACGGCGCAGACGGCGTCGTGCCAGGATCTACAATTACGTTATGCTTAGTGAAAGGAAACGTTTGGAATTATGACATTGGCACAATATAAAAAACAAAAAGAAAATTATAAAGAATTATGTAATAAAGAAAAATAAAATGCAGCGGTTCCATTCATTCTCATCTAGTCAAGCCATATCCACCAATGTGTTTACGTGCATAAATAATCTTTTGTAAAAATCCATGCGATTAATAGAGCGCGTGTTCAAAGGGTGAAAATTGAGGACCAAAACCGAGTGAGCACAGTTAACAAAAGTGATAAAGAAAAATTGAAGCCTGAAGTATCAGTCATTTCTAACCGTTCCAATCTTTTAAATTAATATTCTGTATACTATTTCTTGTGTAAAAGATAAGATTCTGATATTTTATAATTTTTCATCAACATTTCTTTTATTTTGAAATTATAAAATTTCAGAATCTTATTTTTTACACAAGAAATAGGGTATTTAATCTAGAAAACACATGCTCAGTAAACACAAAGTAACAATAATGTAACATCAGTGTTATAATTTTCTACTCAACAATATAACTACATGTCTTGTATATGACAATTATATTGTTAAGTAGGAAATTTTAACATTGACGTTATATTACTGTTACTTTGTGTTTACTGGGTGATCAAAAATGACCGTTCGGTACTTCTAGTGCTAACGCTTAATTTAATCTGACACGAATTAGCAATTGAGCTGCAAGCTTAATTCCGGGAAAGGTTTCCAAAAGCCAGGATTTCAACATGTGTGCGTGTGCGTGAGGCCGTAATACAGATTTACGTTCGCAATCAAGCGTAATAAGACTTATCGCTCAGCGATCCCGAGGTCGCGTCGACGCCTCGAATCAATATGAATCGCAATCAGCTTCGATGGGTGAGGGAATGATCTCGGGCGTCGACGCGGATCTCGAGGTCACTGAGGAACGTTCAGAGAGATCATTACGTTTCTTTCGATCTGCGGGATAATGTTCGAAACGGAGCTTCCAGCTCCCGGTCGCGCCCCAACCGGTGCGCACCCCCACATAGCTCACGCCGATGGGATTTGGGTCTCGCCATTCCATGAGGACGGCGCCTTGCGGACCGCCCGATCTGACCGTGATTAGGCCCTCGAGCCACGTAATCGAGAACCTCTTGTACTCGCGGTCGTTGAGAAGATTCGGCGTGTCCACGCGCACCTGACGGGCCGCAAAATTTCCCACGTGAGAGCAAAGATGTTGAGTACGTTCTCAACATTCCGTTTAACATTAGAAGAACCGATAATTTCTGATCATTTCTATTTTTTTAGATTAATATTCTATCTTATTTTTTTTTGTAAAAAATAAAAGTCTGAAATTTTATAATTTTTTATTAATCGTTTTCTTTGTTCTGAAATTATAGGATTTCAGAATTCTATCTTTTACACAAAAAATAGGGTATTAATCTAAAGAATAGAAATGATCAAAAATAACCGCTCATAATCAGTACTTCTAGTGTTAACGCTTAATTTAATTTGACACGAATTAGCAAAATCGTTTCGAACCTTGTCGGGCTGTTTGCGATCATATCTAATAACCGACGCCTTGTTTTCCCACCCGCCGAGCATGATCTCGTACATGGGACTCGACTCGCCTTTCCGGTCAGTCATTGCGATGTGCCCATTGCTCTTAGCTTTCACGTCGATCATCACCGAGCCGCTTCGCACGGCATGAAACTTGTATTGTAGCTTGTTAGGAGTGTTCAAGGGTTTGCGGCCTTTTTGAGTGTAAAAAAAAGAGTAAAAAAACAATTGAAAATTCTAAAATTATTTATAAAATGCCAAGATAAAAATTGATATTTATAACAAAGGAACTTATATCTTATATCGTAACATTGTAACACAGAACAATAAAATAATTTTATTAATTCTTTATGAATATTGCTTCCGATACGCTGCTCTCTGAATCAAAAAAATTTCCATTTGACAAGTTATTTTACATGATGTTCGTTATTTAAATTAATACGATTAATTGAAATTCTTCGGCGGCGAAAAGCTGAAAAGCGGTCAAATAAATCTGAAGTCTCAATCTGTGTGTGTATATGCGTGGGCGGTTGAAACGAACTCAGTCAGTGCCTATCATAGCCGATGTTCTGCGCGTATCGACGCGATGGATTAACATCAGATGCGTACGCACTCTTTCTTGGAGCTGTCAAACTCACATAGCGGCGACGAGCATCCGTGAAAGAAACGTTCCTAATCCAGTGCATCGATCGCGCATGATGAGAAGGGATAACTCGTGCTAGGACAGCAAACGTACTCGAGCAAAAAAGCAGAATCTACGGCACTAGCCACGTGCGACTATGTCACGCTCTCGCAGGGATCGTCTCTCGTGGATAATTTGTTTTTTTTTTTACTCAAATACATTACGTACAACCACCGTAACCGCCGCCGCAGCATATGGCTGTGCGAGTGCCGCGATGCCGTAATCCGAAAGGACGCCAGAAAGAGAAACATCGGAAAATCAGAAAGTGTCAAGTGATCAATCTTATCCATAGAAATATAGGAGATATAAGCGCTGAAGTCGATCTATTAAAGACAGCTTAATTACAAGGCTCGTTCTTTCAATTACTTCTACTTTGTGTGATTACAAATACCATTATAATCTGTAAAGTGAGATAGAAATTACGAGAGGGAGAACTATCGACAGATACGAAAGGAAAATTCTGCAAAAGAGTAAATGTGTATCCTTAGATCGCAGGTGAAAGAAGAATTTCTGACGCCTACCTTCGATGAGCCATTCACCGGTGGCACCCCAGCCGGTGCAAACGCCAAAGTAGCCGATTCCGAAGGGTTCCGGGTCGGCGTAGGTCAGAAAAGGTGCCGACTCGCCTTCCTTGCCCACCGTGACAATGCCGTTGTCCCATCTGCAATTTTGAAAGGCGATTAAAAGAAGTATGTAAGAACGAGATTTGACTTATAGCGATAGATTAAGGTGCAATAATAACAATGCTGCCACCGAGAAATTAGCTTAACGATTCTTTAATAGTTCCGCAAGCTGACTACCTGATCCAGAAGCCGCGATACTCGTCCGCGCTCAGGATCCCCGGCGTGTCGGCCTCCGCCACTTCCGGCTTGGCTCTATTCTTGCGAATGACGGACTTGCTGTTGCTCCATCCTCCGATGAAGACCTGAGAGGAGAAAAGCAATCTTCAATTCAACGCTCCGTTGCCAAGCGATTTAATTACTTACGACGGCGCTTTTGTGCACCGTCATGGAGTCGAAGCTCGTCGGTACGAGAGCCGGACTCCTGATAGGATCTGCGGCGTGAAAGAATATCCGCCGCTACCTACCAGGCATCCCGTACAATGAAAGTCGCGCACCAGGAAGGTGCGCGAAACGAAAGCTTACCTCGAGCATCGGCTCTCCCTCCTGCGGTCCCGTGGTGAGGGCGACGTGGGCATCGTTCGGTGATTTTATCCGGAACTGAATCTGCCCGGCCGTCACGGGGTAGAAGTGGTACTCCAACTTGTCCTCGGTGTTAAGCGCTGGAAAAGAAAAAGAATCGCGTGAAACTTCAGGAAGCATTTTAAATCAGATAGCCCGCCACGTGCCAAGTGAATCGCGATCGCGATTAATCACGAACTAATTAGTATTAAATTACGGATATATTTTCCACCGCGCCGTCAGGAAGACATCGCGGTGCCGAACGTCGAGACATCACGACGCCAGACCGACCCACGTTCGTCAAGTGGTCAAGAAAGTAGGGCAGTGCAGGATTCGATCGATATCGCGGGCTGGCAGTGATAATCATACACGTGGCTTACGTTACATCTCGCAATTCGATCGCAGTATCTTAATGACGGGCCCGGCAAAGGTCAATCGAGCGTAATCACGTACGCGAGAGAGAATAATTCGCGCGCTTTTAAAACCCTCGTAAAAACGGGACGTTATCAATCGACGGCGCCGCAAGAACGAGCCGCTGTCATATGCAATCGTCGGCGCAACGGAAAAAAAAAAACAGAAATACGTTCGCACAAGTATATCGTGCGGGCAAAAATAGACGTATAATCTACCAATAGTTTCAATACCGCACGCGAGGCTCTGAATCAACCCTCCCCGCCTCGATCAAGATACACGATCATAAATCCTCGTCCGCGCGGCGCGTTAAATAAGCAGCGTAATTTTCTGCCGAGCATCCACTCGCCGTAAGAGCTGGATAAACGGCTATTCTTGGTCCAGTGAGATCACGTTCCTGTAGCCGTGTATAATAAAATTTTCTGGAAAGTAACGATGCGATCGACGCGCCGAGTCCTTCCGCGTCCGGAATTCCTCCGTTCCTCGAGTTTAAACCGGCACATCCAGACAATTGGAATTTGCAGTCTCGGGTGCAATTAGCATCGCCGTTATTAGCTTTTTCGCAGTGGTCGCGCGGGAGTCCGCGACGGCCCATTAATTCCGAGGTCGCGCGAAACACGCCGGTGGCCGAGATAGCGCGACGTGACTTTTCTTATCTATTTCTCATTCGTTTTTCCCCCTATTCCTCGCTCGCTCCTGGGAAACTGAATAATGCGCGCGGGCGATGTCGGCGCCAACGTAACGATTATAAATAGTTGGTAGTCGAGTATGTCGCGGTCAGCTCGCCACGCTGACATCATACGCATCGTAAATGAGGAAGGCATCGCACGAAGGCGGGCGACTCTTGGCACGGGCTATCGCCACGAGAAATTCAGATCCCCTTTAGGCCTGGCGCGTCGCGGCGAATATTATATGCACATACGTCGCCGATATTAAAACCGAGGCCGCCGCGGCGTCGTGCGGTACCAGGTCTAACGCCGTCTCTCGTGCTGATGTCATTCTTATTTCGATGTCAATTACTTCACATTACGCGACGTCCGCGATCCAGAACGATCGCCGCGCATGATGGTCTTCTAACGTGTCCAGTCACGATATCTCACGAAAAAAGAAGAGAGAGATCGATCGCTCAGAGCACTACTCCATATGAGGATATGAAAAGTAGTTCCTACCTTTAAACTTTCATAGCATATGGCTAAAAAATAACATATTGAAATAAAAAAATGTATTTTACAGGAGATGGACAATACATTCATGACATCTGATAAAAATTTCCAGATAACTTTTACTTTTTTACAAAAAAATGTCAAATATCACAAAAAAGCCATTTTTTACACACTAAATCTTAATTATTTTGGAAACCAGACGTGCTGGTGAAATTTAGTTTACGGTATCATTTTCAGCACTCAAAAGTCCATAAGAAACACCTTGTCTGGTTTAAAATAATTTTTAACTGTAAATTAGTGTTATTCATTTCTCTTCCGAAGATTAGCGAATTAATTCGAATTGCGCGGCGCATTTTCGCCTCTATAATTACGCGATTATTTCGCAAATTTTACAGAATTCTTGAGTAGAGATAAGAACGGTTTAGACATTGCAGATTGAGAGTCCTCCTATCGCCGGCGGGATCTCTCCCGTCGACATCCCCAGATCGCGGCGGCTCGAATCGCGTTAATTCAATGCGCGGCAAATTAATTAGCTGCTGTAATGTGGGTCGTACTTCTCTCCCAATTAACATAACAACGCGAGAATTAGAGCCATTGAGTCAATTCGCATTGCGCAACGGCGAATACCGCCGGTATGTCGCACTCGTTCGTCGGGCGCGTTCCAAGCGCTTGCGAGCGTGTCCCAACAATTCCAATTCTCTGAGACTCCGAGCAGTTGATTTTCCCTTTTCTTTCGCCCGCAATTCTTTCAGGATGAGACGAATGAATGGGAACAGAACCGGAAGCCGGTGCCCGGTCGGGAAAAAAAAATGATGCTCGTGACGCTCGAGCGGCTTCGCGCCGGATAATCCGGCGCACAGTAAATCGCGGCCGATAGCTCGGCCCAACGGTATGTAGAACTAACTATTCGAAGTGCCGCTCGCCGTCGTCCTGCCATTGACCTCGCATGGCAACTGTCGTGATCGCTTTGCTAGCGAGGTGGACCATGGCAACGCGTGAAACGTGCAACGCGCACGTTCTGCCCGTGATCACTGGAAACTTGGCTGCGACAGGTGCCAATCTGCCACCTGCTCCGACGCGGGCTACGTCCCTGAATTTTCCTAGAGATGTTACTCCAGTTATATAGTACAACTATATTGTATAAGGGTGTAAACGCATTCAGATCATGGCAGAAAAGCAGAAAACAAAAAAGCAGAAGCCAATTAGAATTTTTACTTATAGTAAGCAGTATGTTTAGTGTATACACTTAAAGAAAAATATAGTTACTTTTGGCCTCATCCACAATTTCATAATATTTCTAACGATAATTATGATTGACATAATGATGCATATAGTTAAGTTAATCATATTTCGTGTTAGAAATATTATAGAATTATGGTTGAGGCCAAAAGTAACTATATTTTTCTATCAGTGTACTAATACATACTGCTTACTATGAGTGAGATTTCTCTGATTGACTCCTGCTTTTTTGTTTTCTGCTTTTCTGCCAAGGTCTAAATGCGCCCTTACTCTCAAGGATAGTTCTGTATCGTCACAGTACTGTTGCGCAGATATTATACGTAGTGAAAAAGTTGCGCAATGACACTGTAACGATACAGAACTGTCCTTAAGAGTTACAGAATAGGCCTATTAATGAGAGAGAGAGCTTTTGTGGGACTCGATCCACGTGGCACGCGCGTTTAAATGATGTATTGAATGACGTATCTCAACAAGCACCTTTACAACCCGTGACTAATAGCTGACTGAATGTTTATTTTTATTGTTATCGTAGTAGCTTCAATTGTTGTTGAAGAATTTTGTTTTGCAGACCATCTGCTCGTAAATCTTTCCGCTACACGCAAGTTTCGAAGGATGATCGATGAGTTGCCTGGAAATTTTCAGCGAGGCTTCATCCGCGCGAAGGGAAGCTTACGTGACGTAAAAAGGCCCGGTCGGCGAACAAAGGTTACATGTAATTAAAGCCACGCGATAGACTGCTCTAATTTCACGGTAAGATGAATGGGAAAAGTGTCCATTCCCGTGGATTTTCAAAACGCTCCCAGGCACTCCGCTCTGATGATATTCGAGGCGTGAAAGATGAAAAGATAACGGAAGGAACGAGACATTCCGTCGTAAACACGAGATATCGTTCAAGAGCGGACTCAATTATAAAGAATAGATTTAATCGAATTATGTCCATTTCCATCAATTTTTTTTTTTTTTTTTTTAAGCAGATTAACTTTAATCTCGGTTTAACTTACTTTTCATCTTTTCTAATTCTTAGGACTAAAAAAAGATAGAAAGTAAGTTAAACCGAGATTAAAGTTAGCCTGCATTGGTAGAAGAAGACATCAGAAAATCGTATTTTCGGGCGAAAACAAAATGTTTTCCTGGCAAAAATAAAAATCGGAGTACAAGTCGAGTGTAAAAGAAGAACGATAGAAGCGTGAATAAACTCCTAGGAAGCATAAAATGAAGCAGCGGAACGTAAATGGCGCTTTGGCGTCTCAAAACGCTTCTTCCTTAACGTTCCGCTGTTTCAGCTTACTCTTCTGTCACTCTCCTCTTACATTCGACTTAAGTCGGAATTCCGCTCCGATTTTTATTCTCGCCGGGATAGGCCGCGAGGACGATTCGCGCGGTGGGAAACGATTCCGGACAACGGCTGGACGTTGGATGCCTCGGAGGCGGCGAGGGATTGCGAAACGCAATCTGGAAGTCCGATTACGCAAGGACGCGAGGCTGCGAGGCTGTTAAGCGGCCGGCGCGGGGGACACTTCATCCAAGACCGTACCCTCTAGTATTCGCTGTCTTCGCGATATACTCGTACCTCCTCGCCGCGCTAACTGCGAAGTTTATACTCGTACTAATTCCCTGCCCGCGATAAACCTCGGCGTAAAACAGCACAGAAATTTTCCGTCGTAACGTGATGACGTAAACAACAGGCGTTAAAAACTATACGACTGTGTTACATGTATACGCATACGTGTGACACACCGTTGTCACTTAACGTGCGATTTAACACTACCGCGATTTAACACAACGCCTTCGCTCTCGGCCGCTGTTTGCGCCGCGTTTCTAAGTATTCTAACGAACGTTCGAAAAACCGGAAGGAAAATCCTTGCCGCGTGAAATCTTTTCTCGGGACAAATTGATTTTATATCTGAAACGCGGTAGCTGCGGGCAAAACCTGTCCTTCTTCGCGTTGGGACTTACGATTGTTCAATAGAATTTCAAGGGAAACGCTCGAGCGATAGTGGAGCATCGGGATACCGGCCGGCTTGTCAAACCGGCAGCCGCGCCCCAGCTCTATATTTAGAGAGAGCCTCTCGAAAAGAAAAGGCTCGGTGACTTCTTATAGCGAGAGGACACTATTTTCACTACCTAGAAAGTTGCTTTTCGCCGATCGTTGCGATCGTAAAGTTTAACGAACGGAAATTAGGGGCGGAGAACGGAAACCCGGTGTCCGCGCGATCGACGAAGGCACGAAATGTCGCGAAATGAAATTTTAGATGTCGATACAACATGCTGAAATCCTTTCTTCCTTTTCGAGGAATGTCAATTCAGCGCAATATAATGTTATGCAATGTTGCGCTTCCGTTCGAGCCTTCGCGATCAAATAGCTGCTTTGAAATAGAGACGTAATAATGAATAATGGAATAGAGCGATTGTCTCGCGATAAGAACTATAAATAAAGTTAATAAAGTATTATTGCAGAGAGAGAGAGAGAGAGAGAGAGAGAGCCAATTATTCTTATTATACAAATGTTTGGAGTTTACTCGATCTGATTTGAAATATACGCGAATTCTATAATAATTATTAAAAAAAATATAATAGAATATAATATAAAATTACATAATAATAATATTGAATAAAAATATTATTATACAATTAAATGGGTATTAATTATAATGTACGTAAAAACTTATAAATATATAAGAAATATATAAATGAATGCTAAATATTTGTAAATGAGACACTTACAGACCGCCATGTCGCTGTTTGTTTATGCAAAATCCTCCGGCGAGAAAGAGAGAAAACTGAGCGAGCAGCACCACGATGCGCACACCACGACGATAGAATTCGTACTGCGACGCGGCAACGCGCGCGGAATGTTGACGTCTCCGCGGATGCGCCGGCCGGTCTGGCGCATGCGCGGTGGTCAGGCGCGACGCGCATACACGCGCTAATTAACAAGCGGAATGAGTCACGCGGATCGGCGCGACGTTGGATCCGCAGATGGAATTCCGTCGATGTCCTCTCTGCGAGATCACCTTCCTCTTCCTCCCCGCCTATTTTATCTCCAGAGAGATCCGATCGGATTAATCATTGACGTAGAAAAATAGTTGTCTAAATACAACTGCGAGACGGCCGGAATCTCGTTGCTCTCAATTAATAATCTCGTGTTTTGTCCATCTTGCAGTGGGCTCATTTGAATCGCGCATGCTTATGTCATGGAGAGATAGGTGGTAAAAGTTCATTACGAGTGATTCACGAGATCGCGATTTATCTTTCACGGCGGATTGTTATTTATTATTAGGCGCTTATGCATCCGTTACGCGGAATAAACGGCAAGTGGCACGCAGTCATTATCGTTATTAGACGATGATTTCATTTGGACTGCATTTACAGCAGTTCTTATCGAATGGATGAACTTACCGCTCGTCCGACGGTCACGTATGACGTGGTGAATTGACGGTACATAATAATAACTATGAAATAATAAATTTTCATCGGAATGCGAGCGAGCTCCATCTCGTTTTAGCGTTTAGATCTCCGTAGATAATTCCAAATGGATTTACGCGAATAGAATTGTAAAATCTAGCATGTAAATATTACATATTTTAAATTCACAAAAAAAGTCTGGCTCGAAAGAAAAATTAATTACTAGTGGACAATCGTTATCGCTGAACAGCAAGTAACCGATTACTGGTTACCGGTTACCAGCGATTGTTACTGAGAAATGAATTCTATATGTTAATCCTCTGTAGATACACAAGAAATTCACGGTTAAAAATATACGACTGTCACAATAAGAATTTCCCTTATTTCTTTAAAAATATCGACGTTGGTTTTAATAAAAATTTAATAAAACATTTCAGATCTTTGAACTTTTCTCGTAGTGAAAAAAATATTTCTCGCGAGATTCGTGAGATATTTAAAAATGCTTTTAAAACATTATGTTTCAAACTATCAGCATTTTCACCGGCGATATTGATCGTGTAATACGTTAATTACGACGATTGAAAGCGATTTATTTATAATGCGTTGAAAATTGTGTACGATGCCTATAGAAACCGTTAACGGCCGCATAGATATTACGAGATAATTGCGGACTGCAGCGAAATAGCTTAGGCGCATCTCGCTGCTGTGAGGCGGCACCTGGTTTACTTTTATTAACCAGGCTGCTAAATGTTTTTTTTAACAGCCGAGAGTTGACGTCAATTACCAGCTGTATCGATAATTTATGCATTATGGTGATATTAAAGCTGCGAGTCGAAAGTGATGAGAGGAATATAAAATTACTAATGATATCCCAAAACACTAGCATACATATATTAACAGTCGCTTGTGCATTTCTTAATTATCTGCAATAAATTCCAATCTCTCGCTATCTTATATTTTATTTTATAATAATTAATATATTTATATATTTATTTATAATAATTAAAATATTTTATCTTATATCTTATAATTAATTATGAAATACATTAAAACAACTTTGCTTGTGCAAAATTCCCTGGCAAATAATACTAATTTTAACAGTCAGTAAATATTTAATATTGTTATGTAAAAAGAAAAATTGTATATTTATATTAACGCTTCTCTCTTAAACAAAATATTATTCAGACCTACAAACGGACGGCGGCAGAACTAAATCAATCTATTTGTATAAGTCTATGAACTTATTATATATAATAATAATTATTTCAAGTAATAAGTTAACTAAAACGAACAAAACGCTCTTATTTCAATTAGAGAGATTTCAATTTTAAAGTACTACTTCAAATAATAATTATTTTTCCTTCAAACAATATGATTTAATCAATTTAATGCAACGCGAAACAATCAAGTTTATATTTAATAAAATAATATTTTATATAAAATAATGTATTCTTAGTGAAACAAATACAAGTCGAGCACACACATATACTAAATGTAAAGAAACGTTTTTCTCTGTGATAACAAGAAAACTCGACTACTGCGAGTGTGGTAGGCTCAGCGATGCACCAACCGGTTCCGTGGGGATCGCTTGTAAAAGCGCCGGGGAGGCGACTACGCGTCAAGATCTTGACGTTAAAACTCACTAAGCGACTGCGATTTAAAACATTGGATTAAAACAAACATAAGAGAAAAATGAAAAGACGGAAAAAAATATCCGACGCTGAAGAATCTCCGGCTTTTGAATCTTAGGCAAACGCGTTTCGCATCGAGAGATAATCCTGCCTCTCAATCACATGTACGCCCGGTGATTGAGCCACTTTGTCATTTCGTTGATGCAGCGCGCGAGAGACGTAATCCCGCATGGAGGCGTCACGGCATTTCAAAGAATCGCAGGTGAGGTCTCCTCACCTCGGTCACTTCCACGCGTCGCGCACCGCCTTCGACCGTTCGACCGCGTACACGGATTTCCTCTCCTCGCGTCCCCAGAAACTGGTCCCGACCGCGCGCAGCCAAAGCCGGGTACGGTCGAGCCTTAGCGGTCGCTGGCCTTGTACCCTTTCATATAGGATGG
This sequence comes from Tetramorium parvispinum, assembly GCA_011638315.1. Lineage (NCBI taxonomy): Eukaryota > Metazoa > Arthropoda > Insecta > Hymenoptera > Formicidae > Tetramorium > Tetramorium parvispinum. Next base: position 14,038 of record VBVR01002498.1, read on the forward strand.
AGCGGAATAGAGGCTCGCTCGAGGCTTTCCATAGCGAGAACTCATATTCGGAATCGGGCAGAAGGATCGCAATAAGCGTGACAGAAAGCACGCCGTGAATTACCGTACGAAAGCAAATAGAACGGTACTTTATTTCCTTTTTCTTTCTCTCTCTCTCTCTCTTTCTATCACAGTCGAGGCTACTAAATACAAATACATGCCATATCTCACATCACCAACAATAATTAGAACATACATATTTATGTGTATATATGTATATATGTCTATATGTATAGCAAACGAATAAAAATCGAACGACGAATACCGTTGCGATGAAAGAAGACCAGTTATATTACAGTTTGCAGAAAGAACGAATGAGAGATTCCTGAGAAGTCTAATAAAATGTCCAAAGTGACCAGCAGATTATACATATTCGACGCACGTCGCTAAGTAGTACTTGTGCTACACATAAAATTTATCAATGTGTAGCACAAAATAAAATTTATACGACTATTGTTTATTTCAAGTGACTGTTGACGCTCAAGAGAGAGAATTGCGATAATTAATTTTATTAATTCAATTTAATCATCGTAGAAAATAATTTTCCTCATGTGTATATTGGAAAATTAAAATTAGATGTGCATATTTCATTTTTAAAATTTTTTGTCAGGAAAGATTAAAATTATCAGAAAAAAATTCATTAAAAGTCTCATCTTGTCGTTTTCTCAGAAATCAGTCGGGAAAGTAATGACAAGGAGAAAGATCCTTATTTGAGTCTCTCAGAAAGCAAACTGATCGACCTCATTCTTTGTAAATTTCGTAATTCGATCGCACACGATCGCTTTACAATCTCATCGATCTTCCCTACTTCTTGTCTTGTAAGTTGATTGATTTGATTTTCGAGAAGTTCATTTTATCATTAAATATACGTCGCTGTTACCTACGTATCATCGAAGTCGCATCCGCGATAAAATGGCATCTCGCACTTGTTGCTCGGCACGCGATAAATCTCGGTGCGATTACGTCGCGCGAATATTTTGACAGAGCGAATTCGCGGAGTCTTCGCTTGTAACCGCATGAGGCTTGAATGAAGCCGTACGATGTCTCCTGGGGGTAAAACAGACGGTCTGTCTCGTGCGTCAACAGTAGTACATACGATTTAAATATAACATTCTTAACAATTTCTTTTTTTAGATATCGCGGTAACATGACGTACAGCATCCAAGATACATAGATCACTGTACCTGCGGCCATTTATAGGCGACGTGAGTCGACGTGTCTCTCGGACGGATCGATCGAAACAGAATCCTCATTCACGCGATACACGAGCCGTTGTGTATACGCAAAAAATTCACGACTCGTTATTAATATCTATCGATTTATCATGTTATGTATAATGCAGTACACAATGAAATGTCGCAATTATCGTTACACTTTTATCATCAGATCGCGCGTCTACACACAAAGGCGTGAACGTTCTTGGAATTCTACGTGCGCGTGTAAGCAATGGTTTCTAATTAATTAACGAGAAAGCGATATTCCTCGCGCGCGCGCGAAGAGCAGACGTTCTAACGTTGTTAATCTACTTTTCACCCGTAATTGCTCTTCATTGAAATGAAACGCGCATAGTTGTATGTACACATAATATATAGGTATATATATTAGCCACTACCGTGGCGTCCCTGACCGAACACGCTTCTTCTATCAAATTTGATTCACTCGAGCGGTTTAAGACGATCGTAGAGACGACGTACGGAGAAAAAGAATGACTTGGACAGTTTTCAGTTGAATAATAACTATAATTAACAATCGATTATTTCAGGAATGTGATGCCACATTCAGACGAATGTCTAAATGAGCAAATCCATCGATCACATTTCTGAAGATGCTGAAAATCAATAATTACCTGTCATTGCCTTCAAGAGTAATGTATTTTTTACTAATATTATATAATGCTGTTCTTTCAACGCAAGAGTTCTTCTTATCATCGAGGATCATCCGGCTGGTCAGGGACCTTACCTATTAAAAATCAGCATCTTGTTAAAAAATCAGACGCGCTATGTAAAATGTAGGCACGGGTTATTTACATAAAACTTATCATCTTCGCACGGAGCAATATGATTTTTCGTAAAAACGGCGCTTGGGTTTTGCGTGATGCGACTGCATGAGTTCACAGTACTTCTTCAATAACGGTGCCAGTTAGGTTGCAAGGCCTACTTATTGTTAGCTTACTGTATAATTGCATTAAATAACATGGGAGTATGCGGCGAGCTCTCGCGGCTCGGCCGAAGCGCGAGCTAAAGCTATCAGGTATTCTCGATTCGTCTCCGCGTCGGGAATTTCCTGCTCGCAACGGAAGTCCGCTGCCGACGACGGAGTCGTCTCGGCTACGGAAAAGCAACGAGGCTAGCGGATCGCGCTAAGCGCAAGGCGGAATCTTCGTTGATTAATCGGAAGGCACGTTGGACGCTGCAGTTCGTTAGCGGTCACTTCGGGGTCGATGCTTGGCAAAAAGCGCAGAGAGGATCGGAAATCATCCCGTTTTCTGTCTCTTTCGGTCTCGGTCGTCCGCTGACATTTTCCGAGCGGGGGCCGACCCTCAGAAGCTACCGCACTCCCGCAGTACGCGGTTTCCCAGCGGCAACGGTGGACGGAAGTTGTTGATCACCTGCAGAGTGTCGAAGAGAAAAAATAAAGAAGAAAGATCAGAATTACATAAAAACAAGGGCGTGTCGCGCCGTCGATCCGAAATATTATACATTCCCGCTCGTCGCCGAGACGACGCGGTGGCCGCGGTCGTCGACATCTAAGGCGTCCTAAAATAGCTGCCGGTGACGGTTCGCGTATATATCGAACGAAGGGGAAGGAAAAAAAAGAGAGAAAACGCCGACTCGTTGCGACGATATGCATCTCTCGCGGCGAGAAAATGGTAATCGCGTCGCCGCAGAGGCGTTCGCCGTGTCATGTTGATCGCCAATCGGGCGATTCATTTATCAAACCGAGAGAAAATGATATAGGGAATTCTCGAAATTGTTTTGAAGGAATAAGGGACAGCCGACAGAGCGGTCGCAATATTGGCTGACTGGAGATAAAAAAAAGCAGCGTCGCGGAAACGGAGACGCGCGAACTTTTTCGCGTGATATTTCTCGCGCTTACCGCCCCGTGGTTCTCGTGGCAGGGGCACTCCTCGCCGCGTGGGAACTTTCGCAGATTGCGGAAGATGTTGAGTTGATGATGGGACACCTCGATGTACTTTTTGAACAGGATCCAAGTGACGCTCTCGTTGCACGGCGGCGTCGTCAGCGAGCCCAAGTACGTCCAGTATCCGTTGTCATCTAAATCAAGAGAGGAATTAAAATGGTCTCTTACGCGAAAATTAAAGCGAAATGAAATATGTAAACTGACAACTAAAGCGTTGCGAAATAAAGAGACATAAATGCGGTTGTTTAAGTTAAAGTAATAACATGCTGCTGATAAAGTTAGCGTGACATTAAATTATTCAATCGTATATTTTAAAACGATCGCGTTTATGATTGTAATTTTATCTTTCAACGCGATATTAATACGCAAAATTAATATCGAAGTAGTACGTATCGAATTATATTTAGAGATCCAATTGTGTGTCTCGAAACCGATATTCTCGTGATAATTTTGAATGTTACCGAAATATCTCCTTCTTTCTGTTATCCTACGCATGTCGCGCGAATCGCAGTTCAGTAATAGAGGAAATTACCTCGAGACTGGTATTATACGATTTGATTAATGTACTGTCCGGCGGAGAAGCATATTTCGTGTAAGTGTGGAACCCTCTATTCGTCTTATCTTTCGGTGCCATCGCTAATACCCGAGCGACATTTCTCCGAAATAATATCGATAAGTTACATTAACGAGGACACTACAGGTGAATGTCTGGAAAGGTCTACATAGGATTAGTTGAAATATATACTCACAACATTAGGCCTATCGCTTACAAAAGATAAAGAACGAGTGCGCAATAAGCAAGATAGTACATAAATTGTAAAGACACTACTATTAACATTATATGACATTGTATAGATAGTTTGCTTACGAAAAATGAAGAAACAGTGGGCACTAAGCAAGATAAATTACGAGCACGTTATCACTGTGATATTCGTATAGATAAAACATACAAATATGCCATACAGTAAAATGAGAAACTTCCATAAATTGATATAAGGATTTGTATCGTAGAGCAGCTACTCTTCGGCGCAACAGCGCAAATAAGTTCTTTCTTACGTCGTAGGATATGAAAAAAAATACCAATTACTGCTATGACATGCATTGTCACATCATGCCAATCATCCGGTGACATGTGTCCATCGCGATCATGCGCGTTCAGCATGCAAGGCTTCGGAAAATTGGAGGCTGCTTGAAAATAATCGAAGGCGCAGGATAATCGCGCTCGAGGCGTTTCTTTTTTTCTCTCTGAGGCATTGCTGAAAAGCGCGAGCCCCACGCTCGAGCGCGCAGCTTCTCAAGTCAATCTCTCTTTCTCTCTCATTCTCTCGCACAAACTAGTCCAAGGCGATACGAACCTTGGAAATCCCATTTGTTCTCGTGGCGTGGTATGATTCGGTCAGCCCATCGCATGCACGGATTCACGCATCTCTGCGTGCCGGCCCGTCCGCCGCGCACTATGCGTGCCGTGCGCGACGCGAAGCGAGAGCACAAAGTACAATGCGGGAGAAATTTCGTTAGTCGATGCGGATGTTAATGCAGAGGCACGCGCCAGGCATTATTGTTAACGAAACGCTAATGAATGACTTCTGTCGGAGACGACAGTTTTATTTGCTTGGCACCGTTTAATGTTTAGTCTAACTTGGCTGCGGCGAGCCAGGATTGTACAAATATATACATTATACAAAATACAAAAAGTATTATATATTATTATAAATATTTTATATTAATATACATAAAAATTTAAGTATATAAATTATTAATGTGTATAAAATTTTTTATTTTTAATTAATGTATTTAAGCACTTCCATCTTCCTTGGTTCGTTAGCCCCTTTGTCAACTTATCAAAATTTTATGTATGTTATTTGTTTGTATATAAATTGATTTAAGCTAGAAGAGATGAAAAGAATTTTACGTGTCTTATTTCATTAATGGAGCTGTTTCTCGTTCAAGTTAATTAAATTTGCACAGGTCAAGAAGAACTGTTTACGAGTTACATTACGATCAACAAACAGATTCAAGCTGCAATTGAATATTACAGGAGAAACAAGAACATGGATCACGGACACTATGCATCGATGAGTAGACGGAATGTTTGATCAAAGAGACGATCACCAAATTACCCGGGCGATCATTCCTCGGTCGATCGTGACTTACCAGGAAGAAGTTTACCGGGGTCGATAGGTACCGTAATTTCCACGATTTCGTCCTTGTGCGACACATACGGTAGCAGTCGCGCGATTTTGTCCATTTCTTCGTGGTGCTTGCCGACCTGCAAACAAATAATCTTTCGCTTTCCTTCTTCTCCGATTATAATGATAGCGATTTCACGAGGCCGAGACATAATTAAGCCGCTTTCTCTGGAGCTAACGAGCTATTCCCAATTAAATCCTCCGATCGGTAAAAAGATATTGCATATATGTACCTCATGGATCTACAAATTTCTGAAATCTAATGCAATATAATTTCGTAAAAAAAAACTTTGCAAGTTGATAAAAGGCTCAGAAATGTATCGCGAATTTAATGGACTCCTCAATCAAATATCCTTAAGTAGCGACTGTAATAACCGCGAATTAACGACACGTGGAACAAACTAGGTGCGATAAAAATGCCCGACATTGAGCCGTTGATTACACAATGTCATTTTTAGAATCATCTGGCGCATTGTTGCCGTTGCACGTAGCGCATAAATTTCCTTTGATACATGTGCTTGCTCGTTCTTATTACGCGACTTCAACGCATCTCAAAGCTGTGTTACGTAAGAGATAAATGACGATGCGAGGAAAGCTCGCCTCGCGAGTTCTTTTTGTCGCTCCTCAAGATTTATCGCGACCGATCGCGGTGACAATGTCTCGCGGAGCGTCCCTCCCATCAGCGAGAAATGTATCGTTTGCGCGAATAGAATTTTGCAATGTGCGATCCTCCGCGTTCTCCATGAGATATCGCGCAGCTGCAACCTAAATATTAGACACAAAGCGCTGTGCAAAGCGGAAGAGGGTAATTGCCGTTGCACGCGAGGCATTCTTTCGCTTACGGAACGTATGCGCGAGGCGATAGCGTCGCATTACGCGCCCGACGAAAACGTCGCGTTCGCGTGTCTCATTTTCGAGTCCGATACGCCGACGGCGTAATTATGTCTCGCGTTTACATAATTGACTATTTGGCGACGATCGGTGGGAGACACACCTCCACCTGGAGATTCTGCTTGTGCAGCTTACGTCTTACGTAAAAAAAGACTCAACTGGCTGTAGGCAGACGCAGACAGTCTGGCGGATGTAAACGAATTAGAATCCCCAGAGTGGAAGAGGTGTGGCTTCCGTGAACTGACGACACGCTTGTATAAAGATTTGACGAACCAACGTATTAAGTATTCAAGATAATGCTTTTGATAAATATATTTGGATTTTTATTTTTATTTTAAGTAATAAAATACGAAATAAATTAGATGTAATTTTAATCGGACATATTGTAAGGAATTATTTCAATTTTCTATCTCTAATAGGACTTAATTATTAAGAAATTCTTTCAATTTTTAATAATTATAATTGATGTTAATTTATCTAATAAAACTGCCACGAACCTTAAGGAAGACTCCCAAAACGGCCAGACCGTCAGAAGCTTTCGCAGCCTCGGCGAAAGTCTTGTACTTGCTGGTGTTCCAGTGCACGAGATGTAGCTGAAACCAACGTTTACCCTCCAATGAATCTAAATCGTCGCGTATTAAGTCTAATAGTGGGCAATCAAGGAGGAGCAAAACGGCAGGTCGACCGGCAGCTAACGAGTACTTAATCTTTCCAAATAGCCAATTAAGAAATATCAATTTCTGCATTTGTATTGTCGAGAAAGCCCAATGTTTACCAACGATTTTGTCCCGTTTTGATTATCCCTTGACAGTTAACATTCGGAATTTTCTTCTTGCGACCGCGATTTACATCACTGAATCGCAAAAAAAAAACCGCTTCGTCGGCATCGATAAATGATAATTGCGTTTGACGGGTGGTCGTTAGAGACATTATGTAATCAGTGCGGTAACTGGACGCTCTCTCTGAAATCCCGCGGATATCCGTGCATCCGATCGACCCGGTTTCCCAGATATGGAATCGCTACTGTCTCTTATACACAT
>VBVR01002499.1:0-22202 GCA_011638315.1 Tetramorium parvispinum
GACGGTCCACGCGGCGGTACTTCCGGTGGCGCGGGTTCCGGAGGAGAATCCCTACCGGTATCTGGAAATGCAGAATAATCCATTAGAGTGTATATTGTCTCTTACAGCACAATTCATGCTTTAATTGAAAGTCTGAACAAAATTTGATAAATAATATGCTGAGCAACATCAATACGGAATATTATATTACGTAAACACTTGAAATAATATTAGTAAATTTGAATCAAATTAATTGTGTCGATTATATGAGAAATTAAATTATTTATTTATTATGTAAGAGACCTATAGAAAATTTAATCTCACAATTTTGATAATTCTTTGATTTTTCAAATAACAAATTTATTTAATACGATAAATTCAAAATATTTGGTGTTTATCTTGCGAATTATTGAGTGTATCGGTGCAATTCCATCCATTTCATTGCGATATTGTTCTCTCTTACGTGGCATTCATGAAATTCTAGTCTGGCCATAGAAACGCTGCGAGCAATTAAGCGGCATCAATAATTAGGCATCTCCTCGTAACATTTTATGCATGCAAATTCAAAGAATCTCTGCCATTACATGACGAAATTGATTACCCATTATAGGCGAAGGAATATACAAGGACATACTGAATAATAGTTAAGCACCATAATTGAGATATTAACGGAGTTGCAATTCCGGTGCCATTATTCATAAATGCACATTAAAAGCTACGACAGCGACATGCCACATGCGTTATGTGTCTCGTTTTGTTCACGCGTACACATTCAAGTAATCCATGCATATATGTGCTATATGTTAATAATGGATATATTTTTTGAGAATTTCATAAGTTTTTGTGTTTGAAACATAGTAATTGTGGCGAGCTTCAACAGAGCAATACTAAGAATTTTCCATTTCTACCCTTTCGCCATTGGCCCTTCGGGCCTCAGCGTTGCGAGCGTTTCCGTAGTTAAGTTACTTATAAAGTTGTTGAAACTTGAAAGGAACTCCACCAAAGAATAATTAAAGTTACCTAAACATAAAGAGTACAAAGAATTGCCCACCAGGCATGTTGAGGGCAACAAAAATATTTGAGCCTATTCACGAAAAACTCGCTTCTCATATCGGACGGAACCAATTGATATTCAAAAACATTAAAACGCCGTTAATCAATATATTCAGCACAATTAGAAGATAATAATTCTAAATTTTATACGTTTTTCATCTCTGGCATTTTATATTACTTGTACGGGCGCCAGTTATGGCGAATTAGCTAAAACAGCCGACGATGACGCTATAAACCGATACCATGTTGAGCATATATACATAATTGGAGCAATGTATAACCATTAAAGGTTGTTAATGTTACAGAGCACATTATTGTAAATCAAGTTTAACTGCAATACAGTGGTCTATCGCGCTTTCGTGAAGCTACGTAACTTGGTTGTGGTAACTCGGATGTGGGATAATGGAATTTCGGTCCCTGGTCCTGCGGATTAAAATCTATTAAGCGAGTCGTTATAACTTATGGATGTGTGCTGTAAATGTCAAGACAATTACTCGAGCCACATAGTAAACAATAGTTTAACATCTCATAATTACCGCAATTCTTTGCATCGGCAAGCAAGTCAGTAGCAAGTAACCCCATTCAATAATTGACGAAAAGAAAGTTACATGTGTATATTAATGCTCAGACAATATTAATAACGTTAAAAATATGAGAACATTTGTAGAACACATTGTGGAAACATTGTAAAACAGTGACACAATTTTTATGTAATGTTTTTCCAAAATTAGCGTGTTGTATTATGTTGTTCGTAAAGATAATAGATAAAAGGTAAATGCATGTAACATTAGCAAGAAATGATACATTCATGTCTTTCTACAAATTGCTTACATACCTGTGAGATAAATAGGCCTGGGTAGACCTGTGCGTCAAGGAATGTGCAGAGAGAAAAGTGCATTAGTGCGGCGGGATTGGCATGTGCATATGTGAAAATTCCAATAAAAAATTACATCATGCAGATGAGATATATGATGAATGAGTTTCAATTATTATACGCGATAGATTTATGTTAAAACAAATTTGCACAAAAGCGAATTATAAAGCACTAAACGTAATAAATGATTACAGTTTTCCAAATTTGTATTCATCATCAAAATTCCGTAAATAGTAATATTGAAATTACTGATTGTGGGATAACTCATTAAAAGAAAAATAGCTAATATGTAATATTAATATCTCTTTGGCAGTTAGGAATTTTATCAATTAATTAATCAGTGCAGAATGAGAACACTTGAGATAAAATGGTAACTATTTCATGATTAATTTAATAATTTTATGGCAAAAACGAGATCACAAATGCATTTTAGAATGTCACTGAATCGAATGGCGTCGAAGGTTAATGCAATTGTCATGCATGTGAATGATAATGATATATGTGGAATATTCGCTTTCGCTTCCTAACAACGCTTTGCATTGAGGTTAATCTAGATTTTCGACGATTTTCCGTTATCACTTGAATCCAGATCGAAGTCTAATTAATCGTAGAAATTATAAACGCGATAGGGAAATTATTTCTGCGAAGTCATCTGGGAGCAGCGTCGATGTTTTCTGTAATAAGCAGTAATAATCGCTTAATTAAACCGGACCGTGAAATGCGCAATGCGTAGCTGTCAGCGCCAGCCGCGCGGCGTCCGTCGCGTATCTCGAACAACTTTACCATCGAAATATACATTTGTTCCAGTTATTGAACAATTTGCCGGCATCGTTCAAGTGCTCAGAACACCTGTAACGCTCAATTACAAAGTCGATCGCATTGACAACGGGGTAGGAAAAATCTCGGAACCGCTACAGAGAGGGCTGGATTCCCTTTGAATCCGCAATGTATTATTTTACAGACTTATATGTTTTATAACGATGGATCGCGGGATACATTCCGTTTTCCTAATAGTTACATTGCTTTACGTACGCACGCGGCACGATGCAGCATCAAATTAAAGCCCGGGAAAAGTACATATTTGAAGACGGTTCTTCTGAAATTGCGAAATATGCTACACGTTAACTCGCTAGAATGCGGGTGAAAGAGTTAAAACCGGTTAAATTTAATCCGACGGCTAAATTGCCAAAAGCAAAAATATCTCGCAAGCGCAGCGAAATTTGATGAATCTCCAGTAGATCAATTATATCGACGATTGACAAAGAACAATTTTATTATCTATTTGATGGATATATTTGACATCATCTTTTTTTATACGTTTCGCACATACACACACAGGCACATAAGTCCATTACTTGGGCTAACGTAACGTGTAATGTGAAACTTCAGATTTGTTGACTTCCGCGTAAATTCTACTGAATTCTACTAAACGACTTATTGCACTGTATATGTAAATTCGCCAGCATAACTAATTATACGCAGCAAGGATAGGAGGTAACGCATCCTACATGAAGGTTAGATCAATACAGTTCCAGCCAATTATAGCTAATACTGGTACATCATTGACCAGTGGTCAAACCGCGTTACTGTCTCTCATAAAGCATAGGATAGCGTTTATAGAACGCGCAAAATAAATCATGCAGTTTCTGATGGCAATAGGTGCAGTGCAATCTAATTCTCCAAAATGATGAACATGATATAACTCGGTAATACAGATTTCACTATTTACATAATGCGGCTTATTCCGCTATGGCAGAATATATTACATTCAAATTAAAATTCGTTCACTCTGCCTTTTACGAGTATGAAAAGAATCTTTTTTAAGAACTAAGAAGATTAATTTGTTCATTTTTTGAGTTTTATATTCGTAAAATTTAAGCAGTTCTGTTTATACAGAAACTGCAATTTATTTCTAAATGCAATTTCTTATAATTCTTAAACTTTTATGAAGTGTTTTAACAAAAATCACTTTATTAGAGCAATTAAATTGTTTTAAATATATCGTTCAAATATTTCGATTACTTAAGACATTCAACTTTTTTGATACTATATTTAGTGGAATTTATTGGATATTGCTTTCGACTGTTATTACAAACGTGATAAGCGTACATATATCTATTTGGCGTTACAGTACGACATCTAATTGGACACATTATTGAGCAATATAACGTCGTCGGCGGTATGTCTTGGCCAATCGTTGTGAGCCAATTATGTACTATGCCAGCGCATCACCGATACCGAGTTCAACCGAGTTATCCCTCATCCGCGGGCGGCGAGAAGGGTTAGTCAGACAGTGCAAGGGGATGCAAGGTAGCCGACAGTGACTTGATGCGGTTAGCGATTCGCGTCTGTAATTCGATTTGTCGGTCTAACGCCTCCGCCGCGTCGGGGAGTACACGTTCATGTAAATACGAATTATTTGCCAGCGCTATACTGGCGCGGTATTGCCGCGATGGTAGGAAGGTACCGTACCTACTGTCCGATAACCAGTCCAACGAATCGTTCCGGCTTGACTCCTTCCGGACCAAACAGTCTAATAAACCGAGTTAGCATTCGTGAATGCTTCGTCCGAACTGTCTCGTACAATTTCTATGTACCGTTTCCGCCTTCATTCGCACTGGACACACAAAATTTCATCCGCGCCTCGCCCAGATCCATTTACCATTGATAAATTGGTAAGATATAACGCTTTTATTATATCCGCGGATTTTCTATTTATAGCAAAATAATAGAATCAACTTTATTTATTTATATTTGATTGATTAAAATATTCCTTAAATATTTTCTGGTGATTGTAAGGCAAGAAAAAGGCAATCATATGTATTTAGAATAGGATGAGGTTTCATAAAACAGCTTTACTACGATGAATTTTCACGGAGGAGAAGTTCATAAATATCACGTTGCTCGTAACCTGAGCATTATATGATAATTTACGACAATTAAGCTTGTGCATTGATTACATTCTGTTTGAATTATTTACCTTAGCATTATGGTAGTAAAGTGGTGAGACAGGACCGTTATAACGTTATCCATAAACTTAATGTCTCGCGATTTTAATTGCCGCGTGTTCTTTTCATCGTCGCGAAGAGTATCTGCCTTTTTTTACAATATTAACATTGATCTTTATTTTTGCAAACAAGAAAAAATTGCATTGCAAACAATTAAACGTAATAAAAAATTTACATTACTATACATATCTAGTCCGAAAAAAAATGAACTAAAAAGAACGAAACGATAATGGTAATGGCGAACATGGACTATTGGCATAGTTTGCAAGTGGCGCTTGAAATTATTCCTATTCGTCGAAACTTGGCACTTATCCAAGCAGACACATTCGTGTATAACTTCCTTAATCGTCATAAAAAGTATTCGATTGTAGTTAGAAGTGACGAATCAAACGTTCTTGATCAAACATTACGATTAAAAAGCGAAAATCGCGCGCGTTATTTACTGGACAGGGTTTACCCGACCGTATTATCGTTTTATTAAAAATAGCGTATTTTTGTGCTGTAGGTTATTTTTAAAGTTTTTGCTGTATACGTAAGTCAATTGATTCCGCGTGCATTTATTTCGTTCATGCAACATATGCCGCGAAACCTACATCAATCGATCGAATTGATAACATCAAGTTTGCTGGTGCGCATGATTTGTTCCACGGCATTAAATGCAACAACCCGCATCAGAACCCGTCAAAAATTACCGACCATCGAACAATTGCGAAAACCCGCGGAAAATTTATTTTCCACCAACGGTGATTTGCTTTTGCACATTTACATTGTGCACATTTATTAATTTTTAAAAATTGTGCATTTCTCTTAATTGATATATCTGTATAAATGTACGTAATATATATATATATTTTACGAATTTAATGGTTGTTTAAAGATCCCATGGATCAACAAAAATTTATGACAAATCGCATAATATTGTAAAAAGTACTTACTATACACATCGATAAAATTATGTTTTGTTTCCAATATTCACTTATTCATAATTTGGTAACAGAGTTAACATATTTACAGCGTATTTACCTGTACTATGTACTAATTCTTCATTTTGCGTTGACGACTACGCTCATTTAGCGTGTGCATTTCATAGCTTTGTGGTAGCAAATTACCGTAACGTTATCGGGTTTCGCGCGTTTGCCAATTCAATAACGTGCTCCTCGACTGGGCCACATTAGACTACGGCGGTCTAATGTAATATCAATCGTCTTTCTGGCGATGCGGCGCACACGGGGTTAACGTGGGTAAGCCCTGACCGTTGGGAGCCATTTGCTAATAGATGCCGCGACATGCCTCCATTAGACCGCAGGGACATTCTGGCAAGCAATATCCCATCGCAGATTCAGACTCAAATTACTGCTTACGAGATCCTGGTAATTATACGCGGTATATCTTGCAATATCTTATATAATACTCGTCGTCACCATCGGCACTCTCGTAAAGTGTGTCAAAAAATTATTGCCGGGAAACTTAATCGATAATTAGTGATATGTAAAAAGGATTTTCTGTGACATATAAAGTGTTGAGAATAATATAAATCCCTAAGGATAAAACTAAAAAAAGAGAAATAGAAAGTTTTAGGTTATCTTTTAGGATTATTTTATTTTTATACATGATATAATATACACTCGCCCTTATGACGTACTTTAAACGCATGTTTATATACGTTATAACTGTTCATGAGCGAACGCCATGAGCTTAATTCGCGTCGCTAATTTTCACGAACCCTACGCGTAATGTGATCGCACTCGAGCGGGCAGGAGCAATGCGGCCTTCGAAATTCCGGAGGTAACCGTCCACGAAGATGCGGTAGAGCTCTCGCTCCTTGCCGCACGCGCCCTCGCCAGCTTTCCGCCCGGCTATCCTTCGCCCTTTCATCCATGCTCTCGCTGTCTCGCGATATCGGTAGACTAATTGGCAGCCAGCTTCCCTCGAACTCGACGTGACCACCGCCGCATCGACGTCGCGTCGACACGAAATGAGATCCGACGAAATTTCGTTTAAAACTTAGCCGACGAGCGTAAGCCGCTCGTCGACCGCGGCCGCCGGTTCAAAGCCGCAAAGCTACTTTCTCTTATCTCCCGGTGGTTGCTGCTGGAAGCTGCGTTACACGGTGAGCTAGTGCGTGTGCTAAGATAGCGGCCCAGCAACGACAGGAGATCTAAATACTGTTGACGTTTTGAAACAATATAGTTGGCGGGGTCACGTTAACTTTGACGGTGGTCTATGCTCTAACTAGCTGAGCCCAAGCGCCAACTGCTAACTCCGTTAGCCTCGGGCTCGAGTCTCTTTCCCTTTCTCTCTCGCACTTGTATGCTATTGCCGCTGCCATTGCAGCTGCCGACACTGTTAGTGTTGCCGCCGGTACATTACTGCATCAGACAACAATGAGCCTAACTGCCAAAATAGAAGGTCCCTTGGTTATTTAATGAGCCGGCATATAATGTAGTTTGTCAATTACGGCATTGTTCGCTAGACGCGATAACGCATTACTCGGAAACGTTTGCCTTTGCCAAGATCTTTCGCCTTTGGCCGTTTTACGAAGCTTCGCAGACGATGCATCGATGGGAAACATGAGACGAGGCGTGCTCTTAATGAGGGCATTTGTATAGCTATGTACGTTTCTTTAGGACAAAATTAACAAAAGAGGTAATGTGTTTTCTTACACCCTCCGAAGTTATTATTGAAGTCAATAATCTGTAATGAGAACGCGTTAATAATAACTACATTAATATAACTCTTATGTAAAATTTATAAGAATTCTAAGTTGAAAGTGTTCCACTTATAACTTTCTTTTTTTTTCAATCCATAATTTTGAATAATTGATAACGTATACATACATAACGCATGAATGTTTTAGAAGCTACAAGAATATATTCGTAGATTCTATAGGTGCCGAGTTCCATATGCGATTCCCTTTTTCCGTTCGCGCGTTTCTGAGTGACTATTAATATTAAGCTTTTAACGAGGAACACGTTTACGAGAAACCCGATTTAACTCCGGCCAGGGGCTCGATACCAACCGGTAACTCGGTTAGTCCGGTAATCGCATTTGAGGCATGGATCGTTAACTTATCGCACCGCGGCAAATTTTACGTCGTGATTTAAAGGGTCGATCCGCTCAGAACGATCGATGGGGATTTATTTCGATCCGTCACGTTGAATGAGTTGTTTTGTTGAGTTTCTTTAATAATAGAACTTTTATTCTTTGATTTAATACACTCGTTGCGATTCAATAATTACAATAAGTGCCTCAAGCGAAGATAGACGATGGCATGCAATGTGATGCGATGATCATGCGTATGAAATAATAATCGCGCGATGACGTATGCGTGAAAAAGAAACTCCAATACATTCATCCTCACCATTGGTGAGATGCATGCGAGTGTGTTCATCGGGGAAGACGGTTTCGGAACGATCGCTCGCGGTGGAGCTACTGCTCAAGGCGCTTGCGTGACCTCGGCGTGTTCTTCGACCTAAGGTACCGCCGCCGGAAGTCGTCTTTTTTGTGGGCGCCGCGTAAACGGTCTCACCTGAAATGAAGAAGATACGAATATTTTTTAATAGCCTGGCAAGAGAGGAATTTTTTCCATCGGAAAGCCCCGGTTTTGCTAACGAACACGAATCATACCGTTTAATTCAATTTTCCATTAGCACGTGAACAAAGAAAATATTCGGATCCTTTAATCCTTTTGAAATTACTTTTAAAAAAGCGAAATTATCAAGATTAAATAATATCTTTTCACATAAAATTTTTAACTTTCAACAAACAATTTTTATATTACCTAGGAATTATTTTAATTTTAATGACACGGTATTTGACATAAAACATGCAGCATGATATTTAATAACTAGAAGTATAAGTATTTTTTCAAATGGATTGAAGTGCGAAATGTTGTATTAAAACGGGTTGACGCTTGTATAATATCACATTGCTTATCACTTTAAATTGCCCATCTACCGGGATTTCTCGTCTTGCGTCCATCTACCGGAATAAGCTCGTCTTGCACGCGTCACGGTTGTACAACGCAGTATAAAATTGCGTTTGATGAGATTCATCTTGCGGCGAGCCCGTAAGTATCATCTTGCGTGCAAACCAACCCGTTTGCGGTTCTAATTAACTCCCTACCATTGCCGTTGCGAGATCTCTCGGAAGATATGCTGCCGTTATAATGATGCCGGCGAGAGTTTGTGCTTTCGAGGGGAAACGGAGAAGCTTGCCGATGATTCGGTGTCAAGGTTGGGGGCGGCGTAGGAAATGGCGTTGTAGGATTGTCCGTAGTTGCTGCGCCTTCCGTGTCGGATCCCGTACGGTACGATCTGTCTCCCGCATCTACACAAATTAATCACACGTTAATGACATTCACTTTTATCAGCTTGGCATCTCGTCTCTCTCAACAAGACATATGTTCTCCTATTAAATTAATTGAAAAAAGATGGAGAATGAACAAGAGAGAGAGACAGAGAGATTATTCGCTAAAACTGTAAAATTCGGTTCTATTCCTAATTCATGATAAGTCAAAATTTTATCGTGTTTATGAGTCTTTGTTCATAGATATGTAAACCCATGTTATCTGCGATCTTGCCGCTGGCGGACTGCCGCAGACGCACCGCAGCATACATGATCTCACATATAAATGTGTATCGTGTCTTTGCCTATCTTGCAGTGGGGCATCTTCCATGACGTAACCATCATTCCGTTTTAGAGGTCTCCCACTATGATATTACCAACTATCTTGCTTTGCCTCTATCGCCAGTCGACATTTCCGCCAGCTCTCTGTCAGATCCGAGCACTTCGTCGCGCGTCGTTGCTCTGATCTGCATTTGCTTAAGTTGACGCATGTCTAAACTCTTAAAGGCGCTTGTCACTAAAGCAGTGTCGTTCCGAGGGAACTTGCATTATTCGGCGCGCGATAGCGGAACATAAGAAGCACGGGCTAGAGGGGACTTTCCGCCGTAAGAAATGTCGGTATGTCGGTGTGCCTTCGCGTGATGTGCGTATAGGTACGTCTGTATTTTTAACCACGTTGACACGTACAAGGTGTACCGGGAGTTATTTCTTTGACGGAGAGATATACTCGCAGATGTGCTGAAGTGACGCTGAAAGGATAAAGTAGGACGACATAGTTAGCTGAAGGAATTTTTCTGTGACATTCCCACACGTAGTGGGAATTGAGGGTTGACTTTTCAAGTCACAACCTTCCGTCAATGATAAAATATTATCATGGAATTACTTTCAGTTCGAATACAGAAACTATCTTTAACATTTTTTTTAATTGTAACTTATGACCTAAAATCTCCTGTATTATGTATTTTTTTTTAATTGTGACCAAAAAATGTGACTCGGCGATGTCACATTCGGCTTAATTGGCAGATAATTGCCGGTTGCAGGAACGCACGTTCTAATTCACTATTAAAGTTCGTTTCGCTATGGCGGACAAAGGGGCAAAACCATAGTGAGAAAAGGTTGGGATGGGAGATTGGTATGGAAGGGAGGGGACGAAATCGAATCTTGTCGGTAATTAATGAGGAAAGTTTTACAAATAGCCGAAGGCATAGTCACTAAACGCCTTAGTGAGCTCGTGAATCCCATCCACAAGCAGGTATCTTTACACAAAAGTAAGTTTTTAATTGATAATTATTCTTTTTCATGCGAGAATAAAGGCTGAACGTTTGCTAACTGTTTTATAATACGTTTATGCCGCTCCTTTGATTAGGAAGAGAATTCGAAGATATTTGAGTGAAATAGGAGATTACAAGATTACATACGATATTGATTAATAATGAATATTGTATATGAATAACAGCTTGTCCAATGATATACTTAATGTAAAAATAATTCAGGTTGTAATTATAGATATATATATATCGTGACAGTTAGCGATTTGTAGATAGATGCAAAAGGAAATTGAATGTATCATTGACAATACCGTAGATTTCCCTTTTTCTGTCCTACTATTTCTCGCGCGTTGAAAATAGCCGATATTCGGGTCCAGAGGAGAGCCAACGAGGTGCTAATTACGTTCTCGCGTTGAGCGTTGCGTTCTAAACGTTGTTTGCATCGAAATGGACACGCTTGTCGAAAGCGACGCGCGGCTGCGGATTGATAAATCAGTTTTTCAAATCGGTTGGGAATTTGCGCGCGAGCGTGGAACAAGCTCGAGGCGACCTGCGGGTTACCTCGGGACATCAAAGATTCGAAGCGCTCTCTGCCTCTTTCCCGCTCGAAGCCGCCGGTGTGAGCGCACTCGCGATATAAAGAGAGATACAGCCAAGATGGGCACCCTGATAGTCGAGACGTCTGAGAGTGAGTAGCCGAGGGCCGGGGCAGTGGCGCTGATATTGCTCGCATTAAACTTTCATATTCAATCTTGCCACCCAACGTTGGGGCACCCTCCGCGCGGTCCCCGACCCTCATCCCGCCCGCTATGCCGTACGGAGAGCGAGCTCGGCATCAACCCCACATGTAATTGTGTTATGCCCTCTTCACCCTCCCTCTCTCTCCCCTCTCCTTCTCACTCTTCACTAACCCCCGTCTCTTCCTCCTCCGACCTTTCCTCTTCTCTTCTATCCATTTCCCTTCGGCGCGACCTCGGTCACCCTCCTGCTCGTGCGGTTCCGCTACGCCCTCGTGGCGCTTCTCCTTTCTGTATTGGATTTTCTAATCCGTATGGATTCGAAAACGTCGTCGTGATGTTTAAGAGGATAGAAAGATCGTTTCTTTATCGGTTGATTGCCACGTCACTTTTCGACCAGCGCGGCGCGACAAATGTCTGTGATTATGAGACACTATTTCGTTTCATTTCTCAGCGTTCGTTGTGTCGAGATGCTGGCATTGAAACGATATCGCGTGTTTATTACAAAAGTAAAAAACCGATATCCCATTCGTTTCGCTTCGTTTAAAATCGACAAATACGATTCAAGCTGTTAAAACGTAAATGGTACTTGAATGTTTATTTGAACTCTATGTACGTAAGTTGACTGAAACTACAGGGTTGCAGTCTCACTTCATGAAACTAATAATTATTAGTTCGTAATAATGTGAACTAGTAATTATTATTACATCGACATTACGTTTAAACAGAAACTCGATGTACGGAATTCATCAATAGACTCGCGCAACAATGTACGCATCGACCGTATCGATCGCGAAAGCGTTAACCACGTAACAACATCTCGCCGGCATGTCGACGTAGCAAAACGAACAGTCGGCGCTTATCTTTAATCGACCGTTAATCATCGGCGCCGATCGCGTGCTCACCGGTGTCCCCTTTCGACACTCCCGGCAGCCGTGCGAGTGCACGAGCTAGCCGGACGATTTATCTCGCAAAGCACACGGGGCCGCCGTCCCCTCCGACACTCGCCACGCTCGGAATTTACAGTCGTGTCTCGTCCTGTCCGGTGGCATTTCTTCACCCCGGCAACGGTTCCTTCCGTGGCGACTAAACGCACGGCGGGTGGGCACCGGCCCCGGCGCGACAAGGAGAACCGTGGCATGTCGTGTGCACACGATGCATTTTGTTTGTAGGGGATTGTTGCCATGGCAGCGAACTGCGAACATCGAATGCACTTCGCCCTGGCACGGCGCGGCGCGGAGCGGTAGCACCGACACGGCTCGTAGACCCGAGCGAGCTTGCGGAAGAGTTAGCCCCCGGCTGCTTTCGCAAGCTCCGCGCAACGGCCCGTGTACACCTGGACACGGTAGACGACGCAACTTCGGGCGGAGCGCGTTAATTTTCTTCAAAATTTTGCCTGTGAACGACGCTGCGTTGCGGTTCGTAGTTAACACGCGCTTTTCCAAAGCGTTCCTCTCTAATGATTTCGCATTGCGTTAAAATACAGGTACAGGATATCCGTGGGATATGGCATTTCACGAAACTCTGTATATCGCTGGAATATATCGCGAGTTCGAAATCGAGGGAGAAATAATTTTACAAAAATTTATTAATTATTGATTAACATATTTTTCATAGCCAATTTCAGTCATCACAATGTTGTATAGTTCGAAGATGGAAACGCATAAGGTAGCTGCAATATGCATTCTCGTAAACGTAAACAAGAATGCAACAGCTGCTTGTGACAACTGCAAATAACGTTGACACAAATATTGAATATCATTTCCATATGTAACAGCATTGCAGTTTTGCTCTTGTGTTTTGAATTCGAGAATTCTTCGATGACGAATGAATATTTGAGTTGAACGTGGAATTTCCTTTCGACTCCTGATTATAATTTAGACTTCTTTTACGGAACTTTTCCAACGCGCACGAAAAGTGTACTGTTGCGAAAGGTGTACATGTGTCAAAGAAAAAGAGGAAAAAAACAATAAGAGATGCAAGATGCGTTTTCGAGCAGCTGTCGCACGCACAAGGAACAATGGGATACCTACGTCGCGGCTCATATCGAAAACCAATTTCCGAGATGTCAACGAAACGAAATCGGGCGCTAGGAGGGAATTCGCCGGCGTTTTTCTAGTAACTGCCAGAGGTTGAAGATCACTTTGAGTGGGAGGGTTTGGCAAGATCGAGGAGTGGCTGTACCTTCAACAGGTGCAAAGTGTCTCCGTTGAAAGGGCCACTCTCCGACTGCTTCCATGCCTTCCATCGCCTCTTCCTTCCGCTTCTTAAACTGCAAGCTCTTTGATAGAAAGCCTAAAACGCCCGCGTACTCTTCGGGGAGATGGGAGACGAGACGTACATACAATTACGACAGTTCATAATAAGTCGATGCTCCGTTTGAGAAAATAATGATGCCTGTTAATGAGACATACCTATTGCATTTTGTATTCTGCCTATGACAGTGTATTCCTTTATCGCGGAATATTTCGAGTTTTCGTTAATGCGAATAATTTTCCGTTACAATAGCACGATAGACTAGTAAGTGTGTACTAGTAGGTATATACCCGCGTTGAAATACAATGTGGTGGAAGTTGTCGTAATGATATCAACTTATCTCGCGCGCGTTTGACATCATGCGCACGTTTCACATCGATCGTGGTGTTATACAACATCGTTATTACAACGTGTTTAAGGATTTAAGGAATATTTACTACCTTGCAGAACTAGTTGCAACGTATGTCAGATATTTATTCACTTAAGATAGTATCATATTAAAATGAGCTACACTGTGTACTATCTATACTAATATTTGTATCTATACAACATTTAAAAAATATTTACGATTTTAAAAAATATTTAAACATAAAATTTAAAATATTTAAAAACTTAATATTTAAGCGATATTAAAAAGAATTTTGTAAATCTCTACGGAATTTTAATAACATCTATCGATCGTAAAATATATTTCCTTTTTCTTATAAAATCGCATAATTTAAATCCGATTAACGAAGCCACAGCGATGAAAATTATTTTCTTTGCTTGTAAAATCGAAACTTATAAAATATTAGTCTCACATAATTATATTTTACATGTTAAAATAATATATTTAAAAAATGCATTAAATATTACGAAGACTTAGATATATGTATAAGAAATTTTAATGTTGATTTCTCAGTTTTAGTTATTACAGATTATACAGTTATTACGATAATAAATGCTTACGAGTACTTGACATTTTTACCACGTTAGAAATATTTTTGATATAACAGCTGTTAAACGACGTTAAAACTTCTATTGTCATACAACGCATATAACAAAGTTAACGCAATATGATATTTCATAAAAAGGCATGTTTTATCGTAGTAGCAATTTCGACTGACGCTAGTCTGTAAAATGATACGCGCAATGTTAACACATAAAATTTAATACGTCATTTTGGGTTCACGTATAAAAAAATTAAACATTCGGTTAGAAACACAACCGCTGTCACTGTAGTAACACTGCCAATACAATGAAAAAAAGGGACAGAGAAATAAACATATAGCATATTGGAAAAACGACTGCAATCACTGAAAATTTTCAAATATAAAATTCTTGATATACACATTCTAAATTGAATCAAATGATTGAAATTTACTTGAAATTCCCAAAACTTGAATTATATCTGAGATATTTGTTATCTTATAGTACCTACAAAAATTCTTATGATTTTATAAAATACAAAAAATGAAGAAAAAGAAAGATATAAAATGTGATGAAAATAGTGTAGAATATAATTTTCATATGGAATAATGTTGTTCCATTCAGAGGAAGAAAAATAAGGCAGTAGTCGATTCTGTCTGCATATTATCAAAGAAAAGTCTGTATGTTAGCAAAGGAGAAATTCAGTGTATTTGCCTGAGAGCTTAGGGCGATCGAAAAGTGTACGCAATTTTTTAAATCTCCAGCAAAAAGATACATACGATTATGTAAATGCAATAGATATCTGCGGTTGAAATTCCATGTTTTTATATGTTACATGCATTTCTGTTTCATTGATAACCATTGTATGAGTATTTTATAAAATACTTATTAATTAATTAATTTTTTCTATTTTCTTTTCTAATTAGTAGCACCAAGCGCATAAAAGTAATAACTGCATACATTCAGTAATTAATTATACGAAAAAAGATAAAAATCACATTCTAGCTAGAGATTCGAAATTAAACTCTGAGTTTATTAACTCGTTAAATTAGTGAGTATACATTATATTTTAATTGGACTTAATCGATAAGATAATATCCATAATAATTGGATTGTTCGCGATTGTCTGGCAACAACAAGTGTATATTATGGATACGAAACTTTTCTCTCAAGCTTGTAAAAGAATGTCGAAGTTTAATATCGTCCGCTTCGTTTCTCACATTGCTTATAAAAAAACAGAATTGTAGTCGACGACGAGGGTTCGAAGTTCGATGTTCGCTACAGTATTCCCATCTACTTAATGTTTTGTTTTTCTCGTGCGACCGGCTACTACCGTTGAGTCCCCCTTCGACAGTAATGAATAGTACATCCGTTATATATTTTATGAACGGCACGAGAACTTTTCTCATCATCCTTGAAACTAGGAATTACATATCGATATCTTCCGTTATTGACGACGTTGGCGCGGAATAGCATACCATCGATAGAAGACCCCCCCCCAGTTTCAAACTTTCCATCAGTCTGCCTCTATGCTTCTTCCTCACATTTCTTCTTTTTCTACCGGTATTTCATAGAAAACAAAGTAGTCCGCTTTAACGTAAACAAAGATTATAATGAAGACAAGAGAAAGACTGTAATGATCCAATAATAACAAATAAATATTTTTTTATTTTACTACAAAAGTTACAACAAACGTTTGTTGAGGTATTGCAGACAATGTGCAATATTAATAATAATGAATTAATGTCTCTTATGAGATTACACAAATATATTCATATATCTAATATATTTTTATTAAAATTGCAATTAATTAATTATAAATTAGTTGCATATAATTATAAATCAGCATAACATTGCGATATTAACAGCGAGATTAAAGAGGCAAAACCGCAATAGTATTATTATAATTGCCATGAACACAACGTTAAATTATTGAATCGAGCAAATATATTTTGCATAGAAAATAAATCCATACTGTTTATAATGCTTTTACATGTGATTTTATTTAATATTTATATTATTTATAATATCTAATATTATCATATATATATATATATATATATATATATTATCATACACGAAAAATGTTTTTTTTAAATGATTCTTTTAAATCTACTTTCAAAAGTGTTCGATTTGTCAGCAACTTGCACCGTTAGATAAATAGAACAGTATAGAGAGAATAAAATTTTCTAATTGTAATAAAAATTATAAATGCTAAAAGAATTATTTAAAATATAGCAAGAATTTGCATTTATATTCGTTTACGTAACCATTTAATGCGTATATAATACAACTCTATTTTCAGACAAACTTAAGTTCTCTGACAGTAAGTAATGTGTCAAATAGATTAGAAAATCTAAGCCTCGAGCACTACGCTGCGGAAGCGCTGAGCTCAGAACGTATTTTACCAGGTTATCGTTAGCAGCGAACCAGCAGTGCGATAGTGAGATGCGCATTGTTAAAGAGCGACCGCGGTAAATTCATTACGACCCCAACTACTTGCGGTCTACCGCTTTTTGCTACAAAGTCTAGCTTAATGTTTTGCTTTGACATTTTGTTATGTAAAATTTGCTAAAATTTTCTAGGAACGTTATACGAGGTGTTCATTACGTCACTGTAATAATAGAGACTTTTTTTAATATCTTGAAGCCAAGGCTACTCCCTGGCTTCAAGATATTAAATATGTCATTCCGCAGTATGAAAGAAAGAAAATATTGTGTGAAAACATGTATGTATGAAAAATATAAGACATTTATTCTTTATTTTCAAGTCATGGAATGATAAAAGCTGATCTTGTTTAAGATATTGATTTATTTCAACTGTATATTATGCATTTGAAAATGGTACATTAATACCGATTTACCTCATCTTAAACTTAACCGATATTTTACATACGTTAAAATGTTGAGTTTCAGACATATTAAAAACCTGGCATTTAATTAAGATACATTTGAATATTTCTAATTAAAAATTTAACGTCAGCCGTCAGTATTTTTAGTCTAATGGGATTTCTTATTGACCGGATTTAAACTGACATTGTTAGCTAACGAGAATCACTTCGAGCGAGTAGAATTAGATCTCAATTTAAGTACATTAAATTTCGAAATTTGATTAAAATCTTCTCTTGTTTAAATATATAATAAAATTTCCGATACGTGTATGATTGAGAGAGGCAACATATTAAAGGAAATTTCAGAAAGTAGATATATATGAGATAGTTTGAATAAAATATATATTAGCTTAAAGGATCTAACAATATCACCAGTGACATGAGAGTCGTCTATCGTGCATTGAATCCGATATGTACGCTCTGTACTAATCTCAAAAATTCCTATTGCACTATACGTACGTTTTCCTTACGTTATAGATGAAGTACGTAGCGAAGTTTCTCTTAGAGGTTAGTAATAGCCGTCGACATCTTGGTTATCTCCACGCGAGACGTTAAAACCTTACGCCCGAAATTATGATCCACGAAGCGTGAATAATTCCGTCTGGCCACCATTCATTCCGCGGTCGGTGTAAATTATTGCAAGGAGCGCATTAATTTCCTTTGCGAATAATTAACAACGCACCGGACAACGAAACCTTCGCGCACCTCCTACGCTTTTGCAATGGTCAGTCCTTCCGTCGGTACCCTCATACTCCGGACATCCCCCCTAGACTGCTCCTCCCCGCCGTCCCCCTTCACCTCAACCTCTTGGTCGACAACTGAAATATTAATCATGACTTACACATGGTGTTCCGGGACTAGGGGCATTCTCCATCTGCATTATTAAGTGACCCCGCGCACGAGTTACGCTAGGTAGGCTCAGCCCTTATTCCGCAAAACGAATATGGATGTGCGGTTCGCGTTGTTATTATTCCAATGTGAAGGTCGGTTGCAATATTTTGCCGATGCTCGACGAGCAAATCGTGTAATCGTTGCTTTCCCTCGCGAACAAACATCCTGTTTTACACGAGACGCACAAGCATAGTCTACAGCTAACGCTTGCACAAAATTAATTCATGTATGAAGCAAAATCGGTGCTTACGTAATGCGAAAGCTTACATAATATAGATTTGTAAAAAGCCGTAAAGGATATTAATTGCATTTATCCTACAAAAATCTAACATTTATCTAATAATGTGTTATTAGCTTTTAATCTTTATGCAATTTATTAATTAAACCTTAATTAAACCATATTTCTCGGTTTCTTTATGAATTTTAAAATAGATTCAAAACGAAAGTAATAAATAGCGACGTTCCAACTCGATCCCACCGTCTCTTTTACGTGAAAATAAAATTGTTATTCTTGTATTCCCAAAGGTTCGCGCGGAAAAATGAAAGTTCATTAAAACCAGCATGGTTTATCGGCTTTTCGCTCGGATTTCTCGGGCCTCTGGAGTGTTCTCGTTCTAGGAAGCGATTTATATCTCTTTTTCCTTTTTCCCGTGCAACGATATCAACGAGATAGTAGCGCAGACATACTCGAGTATTTCGATATCACGTAACGTTTGCTCGATACTTGCGAGTTACTCCGCTCCGAATCCATTTGGATGGCGGTAATGCACGTTAAACGTTGTAAAATTATCTCGATATAATTGTCCGCCTTAAATAACGACAGTCGCGTCGGTAGTTGAGCGCTCGACGCAATGCGTTTCCTTTCAGGAATTAATTCAGTATTCAGAAGGACTGTTCCAACGTCAAAGCGAGCAATAATAGGAGCGCCGCTTCTGGCGAGGTATGCGACGACAGAAGTGGGCACGGTGGCTATAAGTGACAAACCGACTCGCGAATAATAGGGGACGACGGTGCGACGGATGATATCGGTAGATTTGCATCTGGAAACAATTTACCCGCACGTAGGACGCGTATCGTTATAATTGAATATCTCGATTAATGCGTAGCAACGGTCTTGATAATCGTCACGTAATATCGATTCGCTACTCCAACTACTATACAGTATAGTCACGTTATATCAAAGGTAATATTAATTTAAAGTAAATTGTATGATATAGGCTAGACCGAGGAAAAATCGGATCAAAGTAAAAATTGAGATCGTATTTGTTACATTCATCAATATATCTAATCATGTAAAATACAAATAATTATTATTTGTATTTTACATTATTGTTACATTCATCAAAATACAAATAATAATTATTTGTATTTTACATGATTTTAGATATATTTTAGATATATTGTTGAATATAACAAATACGATCTCAATTGTTACTTTGATTCGATTCACCTCGGTCTACCCTATGTATAAATAAATCAGGCGTCCTCAATAAAGACAAACATTTCTATTTCTTCACTTTAATGTCAAGTGACAGTTGAAAAAAGTAAAATTTATACCATTGACATCATTAATGTAATTGTAATACGGAGATATTCGAAAATTGCAAATACATTACTCTGAACGATCCACAACAGCTTTCCTAGCATTAAATCTGACCACGCGACACAACTAAGTTACACCTGTGCGCGTTGCTTTTCTCTCTCTCGTGCACTGCTATCTTCCACGGATTCGATCCAGACGACAGAGGATGGCAAACTGCTAATAGGAGGGGAGTTTTAAATGCGCGTAACGTAATAACGCGTGCATTAGGCGACTACTATGGCGTCGGTGGCGTCTGCGGCGGCGACAACGATAGTAGACCCATTCTCCGTAAGGGGTAGTTTGCCTGACAACTCGATTATACGATACTGCAGGGCTGAGTGGCAAGTGGTGATATATGGTGCGCATATATACGCTGGGCTTGCCTCTGAAGTCACTTAAAATAATGAGAAACCGGGTATCGGGTACCACGCTTGTTTCTCACTCTTTTTCCTTTTTCTTTTCTTCATCGGCGGCATTTACCCGCGAGTATCGGGTAAATGCGACAGAATGGCGAACTGGTTCTGCCCTACAAAACTTTGAAACTCGCTAGTCTTCACGCGCTCATCTAATCGACGACAATCATTTAGATAATCAACCGAAAGCGATGAGTGTTTTCGCATTGGACATACAACCAATGTTTGATTTGTGCTCATGACACTATTGGTCGGACAGTTACGGGAATATACAATTTTACATTTACGAGGCATATAAGCAATTTTGGATATTGAGTGGTCATATTACATTTCTCGCTCTGTAGCTTTGCGAACGCGCGTGGCATCGGTCGATTTTCGGATAGACATCCAGATATTTGCATTGAGTCCCGAAACGTAATAACGCGTTTCATTAAATCACATATATAGATCGTTAGCCATTATTAATCGCCTGCAGCGCTGTTTGACACTCCATCTCGGTTTCTCTTGTAATCAAATACGCGATACTGTTAGATATTCATTATTATACTGTCAAACTATGTCAGTAGCTAAATTGTTAGTTACTTTAGCTCTGTAAATGTCAAATCTCCTATGCAGCAAATGCAATATCGAGATAATTATCTTCTCAGATCAGTAAGTATACCATTTTCCGTTCTAATTGATATTGTATCAGAAAAATACGATTGGACAATTACGTGCAACAGCAATTTAAAACGATCGATAAAAACAATAATTTGCAAAAAACGATAACTCCAAATGTGTTTATATGTATATATGCGCGTGTATACATACATATATATATATATATATATATATATCGTTATTCTATTCGTATCTGAATAGAAAGTTTGATTACGCAATAATAATAAGCACAAAGAAACATCATTTTCAGTAGATCAAGGGGCATGATTCCCTCATTAGGATAACTTTACCTCCGGCATATTTATTTTGCCGATGAGAAGTCGCATCTACGTAAAACGAGAGTGATATTTACGGCAGGCTCGCCCGCGTCGGTACGTAATCCTGAAACGAGCTCTATGATCAAGCGCTACAGCATAGAAGGAAAAGGAGTTGGTAAGAGGAGATACGTATCCAGTTCGTAATTTGTGTGTAGTCAGTAATTTGGCTGTTGCGTCAAGAGCAATGAACAAATCTTATAACGTTACTATCATTATTGGGATTATATTTTAGTTCTAATTTCATATACCAGATAATATTCGTATAATATTCACGATTTTTATATTTCAAAATTAACGTATACATATTATTTACCTTAGATATTTGGTTATTTATTCAGAAATTAAAATTTCTTAAGAAATAATCATGATTTAGCATCCTCTTATCGGTTTTTAATTAAATTACATGATTGTGCGAACATCAAAAGTTCTCCATTTTTTTTCTTGAATGCGTGCTAGTACGACGAAACATTGACTTGTACTACTTCATTTTCCGTCATAGAATGGAATCTACTATTAATCGATCGCGAAACGACATTAGTGCAACTGAATATTAATGTTGAGCAAATATTTTAAACAGACATTGCTTTTGCGCGAATAATCGGGGTATCAGCGCGTTATAATTACACGCCTCATGACGGCGACATTAAAGACATGACAACAGGTACCATTATTGCGCGATAGGAGATTAGGAAGTAGGAGAAGGATTTGTACGAAAATTTATTGGTAATATATACATGTACATATATGTACTGGCACAGCGTGCTGGACTATGTTGCGGCGGTACCTGGTATAGGATATAGAGCGAGAACATTCAGTCAACCACACAAGCCGGTATCCTAGTACCTATGGTCATGTAGGCCTACCTTACGTACCTCTTCAATCTTGGTCCTATGTTATGCGAATATTACCGAATCCCTAGTCACGTTAACATTTGATATAGTATCAAATTATACATTATAATTATATAATGTATAATTGTAATATAAACTCCTACGATGTTAATTATATCGTAATATAT
>VBVR01002500.1:0-22226 GCA_011638315.1 Tetramorium parvispinum
AATAAATAAATTCTAAATTAATAAAATAATTTACTGATAAGAAACTAATAAATGTAATGATATTTATTATTGTAATAATAGATCTTTTATATGACCCATTAGTAGGCAAAATAATTCTTGGGATTAATTAATTTTATAATTAATTTAATGAATAATAATTATTTAATGATAGAGAATTGAAAATTAATATATAATATGTGTATGATGATACGAGATACATTCTCATTATTTATTTGTGCATTGGTTTAATTTCTTTGAAATACTATTTTGGGATGAATTCGTTAGAAATCTGTTAAAGATGCAGCATCTTAGCCGATATCGATGAAATCATCTGTCCAATTGCCAGTATTGATCGTAATACCAAAGTTGTGAGAGTTTCTTTGACAGAATCGTTCTGAATTGTTATGAAAGTTTCATTAACTCCGACCAATGGAATACCATAGCAAAAATAATATTCGTGCTGTGACAAGTAATAACTCGCTCGATCGCGTTTTGTCTTTAACGTTCATCGCAGAAACCTTCTTGCGTATTTTAACTATCAACCATGTTCAATATCAAGCTATTTTAATTCTCGTACTCCGATCAGTTTTCTATCGATCCGCAGATACAAATATTGATAATAGATTCGATTACGACATAATGAAAAATCCGTTGATTTAAAAATATACCAATCTGAACTATAGTTTTCGTTATAAATTGATGGCAGACTTTAAAGTATTAATAACTAATGCAATATTTAGCAATTTTTCGATTTAAAAAATTTAAAGAACAATAAAAAATTGTATATACGTGTAATATATTATCTGGATTTCGTCTCTATAAAAGAAGTGTAAAAGAAGTTTATTAACTTATATGAATTTTTTTTTATGAAAACATTATTAAATGCTTATTATATATTAATATCAACATGTTTTTGTCATGATTATATTTTCTTAATTTTATTTCTTTTTCATCGTATTTTTTACTACAGAAATAAAATAAATTAAAGTGACAGAGAGTAAATCTAAATAAAACTTAAACTTAATCATACATGGATACAATTGCATGTTAATGCGCGAACTTCTTTCGATCGCTTTTCCGATTCCTTTCATAAATGAATATATATAAGAAACTTTTTCTCGGCCTGCGTCACGCTCCTTCCAAACATCTGTGTGCTAACATCTTTGGTGAACTCGTCTTTGGAGTGTTGCCAATGACTTTTGGCTGACTAGTAGAACCTGTTGATGATTCTGCGATTTACCTATACTTTATCTTCAGTCGGATATTTCTTTTTATCGATGGTATTTGACGGCTATTCTTTATAGCCGTAAAATAAATGAGGCACTTATTTAGGTCTTTTTAACATCTCTAATTTCTCTCTCTCTCTCTCTCTCTTTCAATGACAAAAGAAAACCACTATTAAGATATAATTGCGCTAATCTATATATCCAAAGTTTACAAATTATCGAAATAATTATATTACTGAACTAAATGAAATTAGAAATGCAAACGTTTTATCAATTTAATAAATACAATTTATTCATTGACTCGTCAGTCCGCTTTGATTGCACGAGGGGAGCGTATTTACATTTCGTCCAGCTCGCGGTTTTTCTTTTTTAATTTCTTCGTTTTCCCGAGAGATCTCTACCGAGTTTCGTGTTTCTTATTCAGCACATGTTCGAAGTATTTTCAGGTCTAATAGAACCGGAGAGCTCGCGAGACGTCCGTAGTTCTATCTTTTCGCCGTTTGCCGCTTTTCCAATTTTTCGTGCGCGCGATCCGGCGTGCCAATTTCGTGCGGTCGTAACTTTTCCGTATCGTTTGACCGTCGCGGAGCATCTGTTTTTCTCGATTTTAACGCCGGCACCGGCCAATCGTTACAAATAGTACGGTATGTGGTGACGCGAACCTCGCTGATCTGTTGCGAAAATATTTTCCGAACGAGCGCCGCCTGCGAAGTCTCCGCGGGCCGATTATTATTACGGGCTGTGTTTAATTTCTCGAGAGACGGCATAATTACAAGCGAATTAGATATCGTTTCCAGGCGCAGGTGTAAGTATCCGTCGTGCATTATTTCTGGTAATAATAACGTAGTGCTTTGTTATCCGATAGTTAAACATTTCTGCTTATTTGTCGCGCAACAAAAGTTACGAGTAAGCGAAACTACGTGGAAACGCAAAGAAGAGAAACGTAATATATAAGAGCTTTGTTAATTGCAAATAGAGTTACACGGGAAGCGATAAGCTTAAATGAGCGACAGGTACACGTTTTATCTCTAACACGTGATTTTAAATATCTAATTTTAAAAGTTTATATTTATTTTATGATAATACGCTTGTAACTGAAGTAATAATGTTACGACTGACTTCGTTTTTGTTTCGTGCGTGCTACATATAATCCCCCGTATAACATGCGCAGTTTTTTGGCTGTGCTTAATGAAATTCTGCACTGTCTACTGCAGCATCCTAATGAGATGCTAGCGTACAGTGTACTTAATCCGCATAAGAGAAACATTTACATTCTAAAGTGCAAATTCATTGTTTCGCGTGCGCGGTTAGTATCCGCGGCCGTTTCGCAGAGTCCGTGCCGCAAGATGGATTTCCTTAAATTTCAAACCATTCTTCTTGAGACTCGCCACTACCACCGCGGGTGTCCAACAATAATCAAGCCAGCGTCCTCGTGCATCTTCCCTTTTTTCTCCCCTTGCTACCCAGACTGCCATCTCTCGAATGGGGGGGGGGGGCGCAAAGTCGCCGACGAGCTTCTTAATTATTTCTCTTACCTTGCACTTGCGTCTCGGAGATCCGCCGAGCCGGAGATATTTCTCCTACTGTCCTTTCCATTTGTCTCGCCGCGGCTTGCATCTATTCTGAATTTAATCCCACGCATTTCGTTTTTATCGCGTGACAGCTCGAGACGAATGCCAACACGTACACGATCGCGCAATTCTCAATTTTCTTTTATACTGCTTTGCTCTGGTAACATTAAACGAAATTTGTTAATTCCTAATGCGTCAAGTTTTGCATTTATATTGTATTAGAAAACAAATCCTCATTAATTTATTAATTATATTAATTAAATCTTCAGCAATCATTCAATTTTGTCTGCTTCAATGACTAGCATGTCGCAATCATTGTTATTTTTGTAATAGGAAAGACTCATAAATTCCTTTCAATGATGCGAAACATGCCGAATTACGAGATACCAGCTAGAGCGTTTGAAAATATTATCGCAGATTGAGCTCGAACGAAGAAATTCTACTTTACCAATTAACCTAGAATTCAACTTTATCAATTCGCGAGATGAGAATATCGTTACAACGTCATCTACCTTGTTTGCAAGCGCGAGAGTGTTCGCCGCGTAGATTTCCGGATTAGAAAGTGGCCTCTCTCTCGGTGACGGTAAACGAAGTGATATCCTTCCTCCGTCTTTTTCCTGCCACCTATTTCTCGTTGCTGTTCTCGAGATGCGTTCTTCCGGCATGGCTGATGGGTCCCGTCCGTCCGTGACGACCATTAACTATCCCGACGCAATTTTCGCCAGAGCGATGGAAAAACTTCTCGCTCGTCCGGTTATGTGCACGTTGTGCGCGCACACACTTTCGTGTATATATGTATGTATATATATTATATATGTATATACGCGTTTCACATTCGGTAGCAGCCGGTCTTCATGTCGGCGCGTTAATGCCCTCCGTATTTTCCGTATTTTCCGAGGCTAACTTGGCCGATGCTTCGCGATCCTCAGGGGGAACGCGTCCGAATGACACAGCAGCTGAGCCCCCCCCTCCCCTTAGTATTCGAGAGTTGTACCGCATTGATCCGACAAATCGATTTTTTTTTTTTAATCGTAACGGACCATTTACGATAGAGTTTCACAACTTGTTATTGATCGTTTATTAACATTTTTGACAACATTTATGTAGATACAAAAATTAATGAAAAATAAATTTTCAGATATGTTTATAATCAATATATGTATATAAAATAAGACAATATTTTTATCACAATTCTTTCCTTATCGTTCGCGGTATATCCTTTTAAAAATTTGTTTTTAATTCTTTTCTTATTATATTTTAGTGAACTTTCATTACTTTCATTATATTTTTCGTAATAATGCGATATTTAGTTTACTGTCTCAGTTTCGACAAGTTTAGGTTTATTGGGTCATACAAATGGCAAGAACAGATGCAAATTACTTAACTGAAATTTTGAAAGTTAATTGGTCCGTAAGACTGTGAAGCAGATGCGCGATTCTTTCGCGACGAAGGGAAGGGAGAGATCTTAGGAATTGTAAAAAGAAAGGTTTTCAACAGGAAGCACACGTCCTTTCACTGTCCCTTCGATGTGGACGGTTTTTGGATGATTGCCAATGAATGCTTAAACGGAAAGAACCTGTTGATAATGGCGTGATATAATGCTCGGTTCAGCACACTCCTACCTCCGATTTTCGCCTTTTCTGCCGTTCTTCCCTTCTTCTCCTCGTTGATATTCGACGACTTTGATTCGTTTCCGTGTGAGCGCCTGTCTCAATGTTGTTGGAATATTATGCGATATATAATGGAAAAAATATGACAAACAAGCATTTTTCCTTCATACAAATATTGTTAATGATGAATATTTCGTGATTAGTGAATTACAGTCTGCAACGATAAACATCGTAGGTTTAACAGAGCTTATTAATTCGAGACATCATATTTGTATTAATAAGAGACACCTCTGATTTGTAGTAATAAATTTAAATGGGTAGAAAGTTTTTCTGTATCATATTACAGTATATTAAATCTTTACGATCGCGCAGAGAGATCGAGGTAATTCTTCTTTTAGTGTCGAAATAATGGTCTATAGCACGTGAGAGTAATATGATTTCCTTGTTCGTCCAAATTGAATGATTAATTGCCAAAGAATATTCAAATTGCAAAGAACTTCGTCTAACACGTACAGCGGATTTTATGGCTTTTCGAAGGGAACGATCGACGTGGGCGTACGTTTCCGCAACGTATCCGCAACGTCGGCCATTAAACGGCCATTTGCCGTGCAAATAATAACCGACGCTTCCGACGTTCGGCTCTTTTTTTCTCTCGCGGCCGTCGAATTTTAGATTGCGCTTTAATATCGGCCGTCCGCTTAATCCGCGATGACGCTTTTTCTGGGATTTCCGAACGCTTTATTACAAAAAAGGTCCCACTCTCCGTCCGATGGACGGCAGATGTCACGCTTGCTGTTTTTTTGCCCCCTCGTGTTCTCTCCTGTGTCGTAACGTATTCGTTCGACCTGCAGTTTCGTTCGGCGAACGGATTTCTGGCGAGGGCGGTGAAAATAAGGCACGAGTTCGCGGTGCGCGCTGACAAAACGAGAAGGAAAAACGGAATTTCGGGCCATCGAGTGCATCGAGCATATGCACGCCGCTGCGGACGGAAAGTCGAAAAAACGTACGAGATATTACGACAGATAGGGTGAACTCTACACGAGTCGTCCTCGAATCCCTTTACATCGTTTCCTTTCTACATAGCATGATTCGTACGAGTCGTGTCGTGAGATGTGTCAGATCGAGAATATCGCTCATCTTAACGATTATTTCATAATAATTCATAAAGAAATAAAATTGAAAAGAACAAAATTTGAATTTACAGGAGATGGATAAATTATGACGATTTATATGATTTCTCGACGAACGAGAAAAATGTAATCGTCGATCAGAGCGCAACGCTTACAGTAGACGCTTAGATGTTAATTGCACGGGCTTTTCGGAAGTTGAGAGTCCTCTTAATTTGTTAATTCGATATCGAGTAATCCCCCGATTTCGAGTGATGGTAAATTGAATGCCGAGCGCGCGCGGCGCCTCGCGTTCTTGAGAAAATTCCGGTCTTTTAAAGTCGGCGACGACGCGACGCCGCCATACGTTTCGCCCCCTTAGTCAATACACTTAATGGATAAACTTTGAAATAAACGTTCGCCGATACAGCAGCCTATAGACGCATTATATCGTCGAGTTTTCGTCCTCTCGAAAGCCAAAGTTGCTATATTCAAGCCTGCGGTAACTTGCCGCGATTATTGTCGCCCGCATTGAAATAATCGGCCGTAATTTTCGTATCCGCTGTTAAGCTATCGTTATTAAATTACGGGATGATTTGACGATGACGTGGTCGAGAATATAACGCTACTCGGTCGACATAAATGATTTGTCAAAAAGCAATTTTACGCCGATCGCTTTGTAATTATTTGGCGATATGTTTTATGCAACTTTGTAGCTTTTTATCGAGCAGAGTTAAAGTGTTTCTGAAAACAATTTCGCGATACATTTATTACGGGAATTGTGTTTGTAAATTAATATGATTTCCTTTACATATTGCTATAAAAAATATTTATCCAGGTGCAAAGGCCCTTTGCACCTGGATTTTATTGCGTTATTATTGGCGGAATCAAAATTCTCGCCGATAATTCTGTTAAGTGATTATTCCGTTTGCTTCCATCTTGCTCAATTTCTTTTAATTTTATGGTAATATCTTATTTCAAATCTCTGAAATCCATATTATTATTGTTAGTCAGACCAAAAGTAAAGTAAAGATAAACGGTCTTTTAATAAGAATGAAACTCACATTATCGGCGCAAGAGAGGTCGGGATTATAAATGCGCGAATAATTTCGACACGTCTGTAAGACGGAAGGTCTAAAGTTTTACGTTGTATTTTGCATATCTTCTATTTTCTACAAATTGTTACGCGACAATGAATCGTTAAACTTTGCGTCCATCTGCGACAGTCTGGCAACTACTGCTTCGCGTTACAGCGTTTATGTATTTGCTGAAAGCAAGGAAGTTGGAGTAAAAACTCAAGCATGTCTAAAGCAAATATAATTATTTTATTGTAAATTATGTATATTAAGAACCTAAAAACATTCACTCGTGTAAATTGGAATGTAAAAATTCATTATTTTTGTTGTGTAAAAACAAAGTTGAATAGTTCTTATTTATAATGTAAAATATAATATCACATTGATATTATTTAATTAATTATTATTTAATGATATAGTTATAAATTATAAACGGATTATTTTACTCATATAAAACAATATTAATTCCCTTTATATTATTTTAACGTTTCTTGTAGGATTACTAATTATATATTAAAAATAACGTAAATTAATATTCAATTTGATAATCTAATTTTATGCTCTTTTTTTATGGGCCATAAGCGCCGTACTTGAAATTCATTTCTTCGATGATTTCGCTAGTCGTCCGACATATTGTCGCAGATTCGAGCGGTCGGTTTTGCTCTTCTTCGGCGATCTTCGGAGGTTACGAGACACCGAATCGCTGAGCTTTACATCCGCTCCCGACACTTCTTGCTCCGATTCCGTTCTATCGCCGAACGTCTTCCAAACCCTTCTCCACCCGGTGTCTCCAACATTCGGAGGATACCGCACGCGGGTGTGCCGAGCATTTCAATAAAAGGCATCCCACAGCAGACGGTGGGATTGGTGGCCGTAGAGGTGGCGTAAAGCGATACTCACCCTCACCCTCATTCACTCCCTTTCCTGTGGTCGTCCGACAGCGTATGTTCCTCGCGGGCATTATTTCCGTTTTAACGGCGTGGCGACGTACGGTCGCGAAAAATAAAAAAGAAAAAAAGGGAGGCTGGCAACTGCGAGTACGGGTAATTTACGGGCCAAGCAACGGTCGCGGGAATTCATAAATGGTCGCGAACGTGAATGACGGTATAATCAACTGCGGCATTCTTTTTCGGGATTAAATTTTTTTTTTTTTAAATTCAGTTTTACATGTAGACCGTAATAATTTTATTTGATATCGCAATGGAGTCGAAAAAAGCATGGAGGTTTTGTTATAAATATTTTTAATATATTAGTAGCATGAATATTCAAATCTCTAGAATGCTCCAAAAATATAAAATTTTGTAGATATGAATTTTTAAATATAAAATATCAAAAGACATAAAAAATGATTATATCTGAAAATAAATATATTTAAAAACTAAATAATTTATTGCAACTGCCAGAAATAGATTATTAAATTTGTTGTCCTCTTTTATTTCTATAATTAATAGAGATATAAAAATATGAATTAAAAAATTTGCAAACGTCTCTCTTAAATTTAGTATCAATTTGCATCTTAAACTTCTACTTTTTAGAAATAATATTGATAACCCAATTATATAATGAAATTTTAATAGAAGAAAATTGAAGAAATTTGACTTGAATCTCGTGATAACAAAATCTTGCTATTCAAAGATTTCTATCTTAATATTAAATTTCTGCAACATTGTAATTTATGCGATAGCGATCAGTAGGAAATGAAGTAATATTTTTCTTGGGCATTTCACAGAATTCAGCATTCTTCGTACTCTGTTTCGAGTCTTCTTATTTGCAAAACAATTCTATTCATTCATGATGCATTCCATTATGGATAGAACAATCAAGGTAGAGACTCTCTAGCGTTTCACGATAAGTCCAAAATAGATTCTATTCATAGTGTATTTTATAATAGTATAAAGTATGAAGTAGCTGCTATTCATAACAGATTTTACAATATGTAGAACAATTTCATCGTCCCTCAAGTAGAACAAGTGTTTCATCGCCTCCGAGCAAAGAATAATTAGCACTACCCGCTTCTCCTTACCGAGCAACTTGTCAAACAGCTTATTGGAGTCCTTTTTCGTGAGGAGAACCTTTGGGCTCTTGTTGAGAAGGATAGTCGGCGTAGATTTATTATACCGAGAGAGCTTCTACCAGCGCGCGCGAGTTCCCCTCGCTGCCTTTTAAAGTGCTAACAATAGTCGCCTGCGCTGCGTTCACGCTTCTTTTTTCCCCAGTATCGCCCAATTCCTGTTTTTGGGAAAAAATTAGCCATTCGCTCAGCGAAAGCGCGATATCGAGGGATTCGGAAAAAGGACTCGTCGGAAAAAAGACAAATTCGGCGAGACACTGCTGATGAATGACAGAATTAAATCAATCAGTTTTTTGATTGAATTCGCTAGTGTGAAACGCGAAGCGCATTCGCGTCGCAGTGGTATATAGTAATGGTTTCGGCGTGTTGAACGTATCGTTTCGTCGGACATTATTTCGAATTGTAATGGACTGGAATGTGAAAAGAAGGGACGGACTCTTCTCATAAGAGAATAGAAATGGAGAGATCTGAATCTTTCTCTCTCTTTCGCTCTCTCTCGGATTCGCGATAACCGGGTTGGATATCCTAGCAATGCGGCACAGCGATTGACGATGCATTAAAATCGTCGGAATGGTATATCGTGCGGACGTTACAATCGCGAACATTTCACCGTGATACGATTCTATTAGACGGCAGAACGAACGTTAAAGATCGCTCCTCCAAAATGTCTCTTCGCAGCAAGAGAGCTTTCACGATTCGAACTACCGTGAGATGGGGTAATACCGATACAGTGCGGTAACGTCGATCACGTTTTTGTAAAACAAGCAATTGCATCGCCGAAACTCTTTTCACGTTGCGGATAAATGGTAGCATTATTGTTATTTCACGGGATGATTTCTGTTACATTGGTAATATTCTATCGTATTGCACGATAAAATCTCTGCAGAGAGACACTACGTTGTAAAATACTCACACAAAGTGCAGATAAAGGAAATAAATGTTGCATTCTCAGCATTCAAGCATTATCAGTTTTTAAACGCTTTTCAGATCGCTATTGTTATTTGCTACTGGAAATCGCGATGTCTTACATTACATTCGTAATGAAAACCTATTTAAATAGAAATGATCCAATTGTCTTAAAGAATTTTCTAAACAGCATTTTAATTTTCAATTACTCTCGCGAATATCAAAACGGAATAGATCCCTAGATATCATTTGTCGTTCTGAAATTTTATTCGCTCGAACGAAAAAATTCCAAACGTTTTGTAGAGAGCGAGAAAGAGAGAAAGAGAGCGAATCACGCGTAATGGGAAACAGGGATTCTCTGCGCGCCTTGTAGATGGAAGCTCGCCATTTTCGAATAAGTAGACGGAATTTGCCCGGGACAGGACTGCACGGAGAAAAAACGAAGAAAAAAGAAACGCCGGAATTTAGGAAGAACCGATCCGGGAAA
Organism: Tetramorium parvispinum; assembly: GCA_011638315.1. Classification (NCBI taxonomy): domain Eukaryota; kingdom Metazoa; phylum Arthropoda; class Insecta; order Hymenoptera; family Formicidae; genus Tetramorium; species Tetramorium parvispinum. The sequence goes on from VBVR01002500.1 coordinate 10,054, forward strand.
ATTTCGGTCTAGACTCGAGAGTAAATGCGGCCGAATACAAGCGAAAATCTTGGTACTTTTCCCCTTCTCTCTCTCTCTCTCTCTCTCTCTTTCTCTCGCACTTTCCTCTCTTTCCTTCTCTCTCACGGCATTATAAATCTCTCGCCGAATGTGCGCGGTCGAAAACGCCGATGAATAGCCAGATGCTCTTTTCGGATTTCTCGATTTTTCGTCTATCTCTAGCTCGCTTTTCGAATTTCTCCCATTTCTTTTTCTTTCGGGTTTCTTTTTCGCACGCGCCTTTGCATTTTGCAGCTCGTCGTTGATTCAGCCGCGGTTTCTCGCTGCCAAGCCGAGCGACAAATCTCCCACCGTCGGAGCGAACCACTTTTTCGAAGTCTGTTCTCTAATTAAGACCGTTAAGGAGATGCCGAAGCTCGTGGAATGCTTTACGGGTTTACTTTTTCGTATCTTTGAATCGGTACGGTTGCCTTAGAGATGCGTTCTCATGGATCACGATAAACGTTGTTCTGTTATTTCTCGTCGCTATTAAGAGCCACGAATAAGTAGTCCTTTGTTCTTTAAAGAGACACGATATATTGAAAATATTTTTACTGCTTTGTTTCTTTAAGTCAGATCGCAATCTCCCAAGAAAAACGTTATACTCGACAGTTGCGCTATCAGAAGTTATTCGAGAATAAAATTCTCGACTGTGCGCCTTGAACGTTAAATAAATTATTTATCGTCTGGATTTAATGTTTTTTTTTTATGAAAATTTATTTTTGCAACCATGAAATATTTCAAATTAATAAGGTTTTGAATAATACAATATCACAGTCTCTCTCTCGACTAGCCGTACTAAATATACTATCCGTACTAACTATGCCAAACACATTTCATTTTCTCCATATAGCAGTATATGAAATAAAAATACGAAATATAATAATTAGATGTAACGCGCGCGTGCATGCATGTTAAAAGACTTAAACCACACGTACATATACATACGTCCAAAAATTAAATTCTACTTAAACTGAATTAATCTTCATAAACAGATGGTTAAAAATTTGTAACTTCCTTTTAATAATTTGAATGTTCACGCATGATTTATGAAAAGTAATGAATAACGAGTTTAAAAAGGATAATTACAACATTGCATGTATTTCTCTTTTTGATTTTTTTTTTTTTACCTCGTCCTCTAGTTACTGTCTCATCCGAAAAGCTGCTTCGTGAACGGTCACGTGCGCACCAAGACGCACAATCGCCGCCAGATACAAAACGCAAATTACGAAATAATAATTCAACAATACGTGAACAATGGCGAAAGGGCAGAGAGACACGCACGCGGCGCGTACCATCATAGAAAAACGCGGCGTGCGCTCTCTCTCTCTCTCTCTCTCTCCCTCTCCCTCTCCCTCTCTCCGTCTCTCTGCAATGCTGAAGCGTTATAAATTGCTCCATATGCACTGCATTAGAGTATAACGCGGCGGCTCAACCGCGCACCGGACGTACCGCGTATTTATTGCGATAGGTTTTCGGGGGCAAAACGTTGCCCGCCGAATTTATCGTCGCGCGCACAAAAACCACTTCCGCCTGCCTCTCTTTCCTCTCCCTCTCCCCCTCCCCCATCGTCAACCGTGCCCCCGTTTTTCTAACCCTCTCTGTTTTTTCACATATACGGCACACGTACGCGCGCGCACGTGGATTTTCCCTCTTTTTCTTTAAATTACACTCGCCAGCATTCGTGGATCTCTTAGGTGGATCTGTCAAAATCCTAATCTTTACCCAGTTCTGTTATTTAAACTATTTTTTTTAATTCAAACGAGCAGTTTTATTCCCTTCAGAAAAACTGCATGCATATGTATGGTATAGAAACACGTGAAGATCTTTTTCTTCTGTATAGTTAAACTCTGTAGAGGGAACTCATGAATTCTGTAGCGCTTATCGTGGAAAGAATTTATGTAAAAATGTGCTTAGCATCTTGTTTATTCTGTATTTTATATTTCGAAAACATAACTTTTGATTTGTAAATTCTTTTACAACACGTTTCTATGTTATTTACGCTCTGACGTTTTACTTTTTAATTACTGTAGATCATTTTGGGATAATTTCCGATACGTGTACGCAGGTACGAACGGTTCTTTGCTCGTGCTAATGTCATTGTCGTCGCTGTCGTTGTTAATTCTGTTGTTCTCACGATGGGTTCGTTAACAAATATTCCGCCGAATGTTCCATTCGCTTTTCACGAACAATTATATTCAACCGTTCGTGCCCCGAATTTTGAGAGATGTACGTACTATGGAGGATATACCACTCGCGCGACATTAACTATGGCTTTTTCGTAATATTTAACTCGGCTCTGGAATAATTGAATTGTGTCATTAATAAATATTTAATATCACTAAACGCTCTCAAATAAATGTTTACCATAGAATTATTAAACGATATTTGAAAATGCTAGAAATTTATTATAATAAGATAAAGTAAAATATTGAAAAACGAATGAAAACAAATAATTGCTGTTTTGATCTAATATACGTTGATATTATTATAATTGAAAACTATATCATTTCTGCATATTTCAAAGGTTTTAAAATGGCGCGAGAGAGAATATTCTGTGTTAATATCTTTCATTGAAAATATGTATCGAAACATGTATTTATATCGGTTATCTTTGCCCAAAAATTGTACAACACTCGTGAATGCTCTGTTTGCATTTTTCAAGCGATAGTAAGCAACGATAGAATACAAGTATGGTCGTACTAAATAGATATCTGAAGTGGGTGGCGGTAAAACTGCCTACAGCCCAGGCAATTACTTCGAATGGAAATATGAAATTTATGGAATCGAACCGAGTACCGTGTCGTTAGCTAATCAAATGGTCAGCAATCGTCCTAAATCGTTCTTACACATAGCATCATCCTTCCATTTGACGCACGAATAAGATCCCTGTAATTGTTCTTTTACGTCGAACGTTTTAATACTGCGTATCTTAATAGGTATAAACAATAATCTTATTAAAGTCTTACAGTCTTATATCTTATTAAAGTCTATAATTAATCGGTGTAATAACGTTGTTTACGATACAACATAATATTTGTACGTTAGTTGTGGCACTTTGAACTTGTTTTAAGCGTAATGTTGCATCAAAGAAATATATTGCAGGAAACAATTTTCAAGCATATAATTAGAAAATTCCTCATAGCACTTGGCGTGTGAAATGTAGCGTATAACGACCCATTTTGCACGGCGGTGGATGATAATTGCGCAGTAATACGGCAATTAGAAATATGTGTTTTCCTCGAATTTCAATCTCGTTATCTCGCTATGCTTTTTTCGCGATGATTATGTCTGACGAGCACGACTGGACACGCCTTACGAGGGCGCATTCTTTTTCCATGGAAGATGGAACGAGTTTTCTCGTCGGTGCTTTTAACGGGTAAAATGCTTTCAGGATGCTCGATTTTATATATCTTTCTTCGCCGCTTTTCCCCGGACGCAACCCGAGTCCGTTGAAGCGGAGACTCGCGAGACTACTTCCATTCTTCGAAGAAACGCCTTGTTTCGATACGAACGAAAACGACGTTATTACGGAATTATTTCTACAGAATAATATTCTATCATATTTTCCTTTGTCGATATGACTTTTTTTTCACATTGCACACATCGATTAATAATTTATTGTAAACTCAATGCGCGTATTGCAGAACGCTTCTTATTGGAAGCAACATAATAAGTCTGTATCTTTTATTAATAGCTTTGAAGGGATTGCTTTACAAATCACACACGTAATAATATATTTACAAAGATTCATATTTGCCATATGAATGCTCAGCCTTGAAATTTAAATACACAGTAAGCCCAGTTTCTTCGTATTTTCCTGCAATTCTGAAAGCCTCGTAATTAAAACCCGATGGCGTATAGTCCGTCAGAATTTTCTCTTCAGTTAGGGGCGGTTAATTAATTCGATCAATCTGCACGTTAAGGCCGAGCTCTTTGCACGCGCCGCGAAATGATGCTTTAATGAGACTTGTCGCTGGGGAACGGGAATCTCTTTTTGTCGACCTGATTTCGCGAGAAATCGATACCGCAATGATATTCGAGAGGCCGTACTCGAAATTCGAATTCCGGGTCGTCGATGGTGCGGCCGATTATCGGCGGCGACGAGCTGCGTTCTGGTGGCCCTTCCCGTTATATGTGTATGTCGAGTGATTAATGTGCGTGCCGATAGGCGCGAGCGAGCGGAGCGGGATCGCGGTCGACGCACAGGGGCCGACCGATAATTTATTAAGATCCGAAAGGGGCGAAACAGCCAGGGACCACCTGCTGGGTCGTGTCGTCCCGATTCACTGCGGTCCGTGTCCGATCATACGTCGCGTTGATCCCCTGAAACGAATAAGAACGGTTCGTGGGAGGTCAGAAATGAGATTTGAAAACGACCTGTGTTACGTGTATAATACATAAAATCTTTATTTAATTAAGTTAAATCGTTCTGCCTGTACAGAATGCTGTAGAGATAAATTAAGGAATCTTTTCCTTTAGAAGCTACACCCATTATGTACAGAAATATTCATGTATAACCATTATATGTACTCAGAACTTGCGGACTTGTATTACTTCATATTTTATTTACACTTAGCGCTGCATTCTTCTCGATTACAAAACTTCCTTCTAGGCAAATAACACTTTTAAGGGGGCTCTACGAACTTTGTTCTTTCGAGACTCCGCGCTCGAGATGCCCCGGTAGTAGACGCCCTAATTCAGCGACTGCAAGCTCCATGTTACATTAAAGACGCAGTAAGAATCGTCGGGGCGAGGACCCCCGATTCGTCATTCGCGTCGCGTTCAAGTGGCGTTCGAGACACTTCCCGACTTAATCGCTGGGTTGCCCGTTGGAGCACACTCAAAGGCAGGAGCGGCCTCGATGCTCCACGACTGGAAACAATGGATTTCGTTTCGAGCACCGTTCTTTTCGCAGCCGTGGAGAAGGCAAGCGGAGAGAGGATTGCGCGAGCGTTTTCATCCCGCATCTGCCTATCTACGAGCCGGATGTTTCTATGCGAGATGTAATCGAATGTTGCGGAATATCTAAAAGTGAACTGATATCCGCATACAGAGATTTCTTTTTTGTGTAAGGGTATTTTGATTTTGAGAAAAACGTAGAGATCGTTGTATCCAATAATTGAATGCACTGAAACAAAATTTTGGTTAAAAACGGACGAATCAAAAAATCTTGTAGGCGTGATCAAATAATTCTTTTTATTATAATAGAACTCAATACTTTATAACTTATAATACCAGACTATTTGATTAATGCTACAATTTTTTCTGATTTGTCCGTTTTTAACCAGAATTTGTTTTCAGTGTGGCATTCATTGGTCAAAGTTATGCTAATTAATTATTAAACATTCAAAGATTTTGTTAAATATATCGTTGAACTGTACAAATAATATCTTTCGTACACAATGTTATTTACACAAGTGACAACGATAAGAAATAAAATTACGACGTGAGTTAATTGCACTTGTAAAAGAATTCTTTTTCCGACGGTTACAACAATCGTTTGCGCCGTTGGCTTGGCGCGATTTAACATTGTAGAAAATTTTCTCGCCGTGGTTGATGACGCAGATAATACAGCAAGAGATTTTGTCGTTTGAAGCTGAAGACTCTTGGATCGAATACTCTTGCGGAACCTCGAGGCGGCTCGAGTATTTTCTCTCTACATTTGCTCGTTTACGAGCGCGACATTCCCATTGCACGCAAAGAAACGATCCTACTCGGGCTCGAAAGTGTGTTTCTTCCAGCCGGAAGCGAACAGGTCTGCGATACGACATAACGCGAGTCTGTAGATTTTTTCTTTCCTTAAGAGAAATTTCTCTATCTTGATTCGCCTGTACAATAAGTTTCTTCGAAATAATCGAATTCTAAGCGAACATTGAGCAAGTAGAAAATAATATTAATTATATTTGAAATGATATTTCAATAATAAAAAAATCATATTTGTATTAGTTAAACATTTCAGTTCATAGTTAATTACATTTACACATTAAATACGTTTTATTATATTTTGATATTGCATTAAATATTTTCCATCAATTTTATGAAGAATCTCTCTTTTCCATTTGGATATCGAGTCACTACGAAATTTTTCATTGTAGCAAGTTGAGATGTGTAATATATTTGATCGAATTTTATCAATGCTGCTATTAAATGTTTCAATAATCGTTAAAGCCGCTTGCGTTTAAAATTGCTCACGCGGCGACATAATATTAAACTGCGAACCGTGCGCTTATATACATTTATTCGTGCGTAGCTAAATAATTCATTTGACAGGTCGCTCGCGCGCATAACTGCTCATTTGATAAACAAAGGATATATATCCCTCGCGCCGATACAGAAATCTTGCTTGATTACGAAACACTGGCTAACGAACGCGTATTTTATTTCATCGTTATGCTGTTGTTCGCGTGATGCAACACGTGCCGATATTAATGCAATTCGAAGCAATAATTGCGCTGATCACGGATATATCGCCATTATCGGCGTATGCGTATATCGAAAGTGAGTCTTATCCGAGCCATCGATGACATTCATCGCAATGTCGTTCTCATTATCTTCGGGCGAAATACCTGTCACGTCGCAAATAAAATTAAAATTCGCTTTTAAATCACAATCAAGTCATTAATATCATTAATATAATACGGCTTGCATATTTCTGCAATTTAATGTAGAAAACCGCTTGAAAACACGGCCGTAATTTCAGTGATAGATGTTCGGGAAAGAGATAAATATTTGTAGTTGTGCAATTTTTACTTAGGAATAATTTTACGAAGCTTTCCTATAAAAGCACGATTAGGTGCGATAATGCCCTCATTATCGTTGCCAAAGGCACGACGGAGTCCTTCGGAAGGATGTTTCCCCGAGGTTATACGATCTATTCAGCAGCTGGCCGAGCTTCTGCCAGCTTTACTCGGGCAGCCTGATCCCATCAGAAGTTTCCAGTATGTTTATAATCCACTAATCGCCCGCCTTTCCCGGCACAATTTAAAACTTTTCCCCGATGCCGTTATCCAGCGGTGCCCGTTTTCCAGCTCCTTCAACTGCTCCCCCTCGACGTTCCTCGTGCGCGATCTTTCTTCTCATAGCCTGACTTCATTTTGCGGCTCATGGATCGCCGAATTTCACGGACTTGATTTTCTCGGTTTTAAAAGACTCGCCCGCGCACGGCTCATTATTAAGCGATTTGCATTCCCCCGTTTATAATTGATGAAGTTATTCCGATGTCTCGACACGGTCGCAGAACGAAGTTGAGCTATTTTTACATCGTGCCGAATGAAAATAAATAACAGTTATAATGGGGGATTCAAGAATATCTGCAGCGTTAAATCGTAAATTGCTGCATTTATTTGTAAAGGAAATTATATTTGTTCGATTTTTATAAACTTATGAAATATTTGCAATTTCGTTTTATTATACAACTCCGTAATTACAAAACTCAACGCGTTAAAGTCTTAAACCAAATGGTTTTATTTCCCTTTTTCCCTCCGCGAATATCGATTAAAACTTAATTCTGGTTTAGGTAGAGAGTTAATCATTTCTTACACAACACCTATAAATAAAATGGCTATTTGAAACTTAAAACAATTTCTGCGAAATGATCGTTAAGTAATTTCCGCAAAACATGATATATTGAAGAAGGATTATCTTTAGTGGTTATCATTTTCTCCTGTCTGGAAGTTGAAGCCACATTTATACCGAGATGATTGTACAATATTAGATCTGCTATCAGCCGAATATAAATACGAAAGCGATACAATTAGAGAGGATGTTTGTTTGCCTGAAATTGCAATTTATACATGTCTACAATAAGGGCAAGGAGAATTAAACGAAATGAAAGACTTTGAAGCGGAAATCGCGAATAGATGCGAAATCGTGCAGTGGCGAATATAATCGCGTTCTCCGTAAAAATGTGATATTCTCATCTCCAAGATACAATTTAAATACCGCCAGCGACTTTATCTGCGACTTTGATATGTTATTCGCACGCGAGTTGGCATAATCGGAGGCGTCCAGCGCAGGCCGCCATAAAATATTCTCGGCTTTTGGGCAAATTTAAATGGCAATCTTGAACTTTGACCATTCTCCGGGGTAAGTTTAAATCTCACTCTGCAAACGCCACTTTATGATTATAAACGATCAATGTGCACCTATTTTAGACGTTGGCAGAATCTCATGGGAAATATAAATGTTAGATAAAATCTTGCAATATAGGATCCGGAGATACCCGTTTTACAAAGATTAACGTCCCTCGGAGAAGGTATGTGCGAATTTACTTTTGTCAGAAAGAAAATCGCAACGAGAGAGAGAGAAAGAGAGAGAGAGAGAGAGAAAGAAAGAAATTTCTGATTTAAAGAAATGTAGATAGATTTGTTTTGATTTAAAGGATCATGAATTAAAATAACGACACCATGACATCAAACATTTTTCACACTGTATTTAGAGTGTTAAATGACGCGCAGCCAAAATCAACGACATTATGGACGAGAAAATGAAAGCATGCCGAAGGGAAAACGCGGCGCGCGCTCGAACCCCTGTCAGCGGGTTAAGGAAGGTAGGGTGATTGTGTTTCCTTGCCTTTCGCGATATACTAATTCGATAAAAGGCGCGCTCGAGGCTCCGGCGAAAATCAGTTTAGTCGCGTAGGCGCGAGTTGAAAATTGTGTTGCTCGTGAGGGTGCAAATGAGAGGCTCAAAGGAGACAGCGAGAAAAAAAAACGAGACTCAGCAAAACAAAATACAGAGCGAAATAAAATTTTATACATACAATTGTCTTTGGGATTTAACAGAATTAATTTATTTTGGAGAGAGAGTTTATGGTAACTCTTATTGTAACTCTCTCTCCAATAAGATCTTTATAAATTGAATAAAAATATTAAATATTTTCTTGTGTCAGATATTTTCAATTACTTCACTGAATAGTATTTTGAGCTCTGTCGACAAAGTGAAAAGAATGTGTACGAGAGATAAATTGTATTAATCCGACAGGAATAAAAAGGATTATATGATTTAAATTCATAATGTGATTTAAATATTCGTTGTATTGTTGTGCACGTGATGCAACACGTGCGAATATTAATGTAATTTGAAGCAGTGACTGCACTGATCATGGTAATATCATTGTTATCGACACGCATACATTGAAACTGAGTGGTTTTCGGATCATCGATAATATTTGTCAAATTAATATATCAATTTGAACTATTATATAAGCTTATTTACTGGAAAGGAATTAATTCTTTAATAGAAATAACAATGTTAAAAATCGGTCGAATAACCTTGAATGTATAAAATAATCTTATCTGTCACAAACTTTATATATTGTATTTGTATTTGATTATTACGTATTTTGATTGTCACTTGAAAGATATATAAAACCCAGGAGCTAAAGTTGCGACGTATTAAAGTAAATATCAACGCGTAATTGCATGACGAAAGTTCTTTAATTCGGAAAGAGCAGAAAAGGGCGAGGGTGAGGTCTAAGAGGACCCTTCGACCCTTCCTTGGATGGGGTACTATGTGGCGGTCGTTTCAAACGGAGCTCTGCAGAATGAATCATTTTATTTCACGGCGGGGCGAACACGTCGGTCACAGCGACGAGGATTCTTTTGGGGCGCGGTATATACGAATTCGCGTATCCGGCGTTTCGTTCGAGAGAGAGGCGGCGAACAACCCGCCTGTTCTCCCGTGCCAGACGTGAAATTGTTCCGCGATCCTCGGCCGCCGGAAAAATCGTCGATGCGTAGAACACAGCCGTGAAGCGAATCCCATATGTGCTGCTTTTCCGTCGTCGAGATAACTCGCCGATCGGATTTGCGCCCTTCCTGAGCGTTATCCGTGAATGAATAACGATCCGAGGATTTCGTGGCACACTTTGAGCAACGCGCGTAATTGTTACAGGTATATTTTGAATCAACAAGAATCAAGAGTCAATTGTTTTTTATCTTGCTGAAAATAGTGTTATATTAGCATTATGTATACAGGGTGTACCAAAATTGGCGATAAATATTTTAATTTTAGAAAAATAGACAAATTTTGTAACATTTTAAGACGAAAGTTCAGATACGAAAATGCCAAGGCTATAATAGTTTTCAAATGGGAAAGGTTTAAAAATTACGAACGACAGGGCTAAGATTTCGCGCGCTCAGGGAGCTCATTGGAGTCAGTGACAGAGGTGCTCGTATAAATCGAATATCTTTGATAATGATAAAATTATTGAAAAAAATATTCAAGAGTTTTGTTAAGACTCTATTTCTGTTTATCTGAAATGAAATTATAAAAACCGATATATTGAAATAATGTTTTTATTCAATAGTTTAATGTATTGATATTGATATGTGTCAGCTGTGATATTTATTTGGTTGTGTATGTGAAACAAAAAATATTTTTATCCATCGATTTACCGCGAAGACTTATCGTATGAACTTATCATTTGTCACTGCCATTTTGTTCTATCTCTGAGCGCGCGAGGTCTTATCCCTGTCGTTCGTAATTTTTGGACCTTTCCTATTGAAAACAAATTGTAGCCTTGGCATTTTCGTGTTTGGGCTTTCACCTTAGAATGTTGCAAAAAGTTTGTCATTAAAATATTTATTGCCAATTTTGGTATACCCATATCATGAATGATACTTTTTTGCATAAATGATCTTTAAATAACTAAGTCGATGAGCAATATTATAGTGGCAGTGTCACCGCACGTTCAGTGTTGAATATGATGAATGAAAATGCTAATCATTAATTTATATTAAATCTGTACAGCACACTATGTCGAAATTTTTACGAAACACTCGCACTCAATGAATAGTACTAAGTGTTGGATCATTCTATATATAATGCGATATAAAAAGGAGATTGATTTTTTTTAGTTCAAAACTGAAAGACTTAACAGGAAATTGAAAATTGAAGATTAATATGAGAAGAGGTTTTTTTTAGTTCAAAATTGAAAGACTTAACAGGAAATTGAAAATTGAAGATTAATATGAGAAGAGGTTTTAAATAAGAATGGAAAGTATATTTTGATTAAAATTATAATTTTTTGTTTCATTTCAAAAATATCTCTAAAAAACCGCATTACTTGTAAGAACCAATATATAAATCTATAATATAGATTTAGAATATTTAATATTATAAATTTTTAAATCATGAATATTAAATATTAAACTACGAAATATAGTCAAAACATTGCCAGACAGGAAATTATTCTTTAATGATTTTAATATTGTGCAAATCAGAAAAATGATGATCAGAAAAATGAATTATAAAAAGATAAAATAAGAATATCGTACGACATTGTCTGTCATGTATTTCTACTTACTGTATTCAAGGAGTTAAATTAACGTATGTCAGACATTAGACTTTAATTTCGATGGCAATAAAATGATGAACGTCAATACCGTAATTCTAACGACAAGGAAACGTAATCGAATTTCGCCGATACTCGATGTCTGTTGACGGGTATAATTAAATTTCGGGCTAATTTGTTGGATCGCCGGCGCAACCTTTTGCACGCACCCGCGTTTATTATTACGTTTGTTTCGCGTATCACGCATGCATGTGGTTTCGATTCAATCCCGGCCATCCCGAACTCCATCACTCCGACGCAATTCGCTTCGCTCCCTCTCCTGTCGATCATTTCGTCCACGCGGTCTTCAGCATTGTTCAGCAGTTTTTGCTGAAAGAGAATACTCGCCTATCAAACTATTAGAATCAAAGTGACGCAGCAGCAATCATCTTTAAATCGTATGAAGTTTCGTTTAGATGGAGTCTCTTAAAAAAATTAATGAAAGTAATATGAATTCAAATGTAACTAGAATATAAAAAAAATATTTACATTGAAATAATAATTGAAGAATTTAAGAAAATTACTGCGATAATTTTTTAACACAATTTATTGACAAAAATATTTTTCAATTCGCCTCGAGCGAGAGAAAAGAAATATTCGTGCGAATGTTGCACGGAGATTTGCAAACTGCTTCTTTAACTATAAAGTTTGCCAAAGATTTGTCGGCTGTCCTCTATCCCCGATCTTCTCGGCCGATCACCGCTTTAAAGCGTCGGTTCGGCGGATTAATTTTAGTCGGAAGTAACAAACTCTGAGAAGAGCAGAGAGAGGGAGGGAGGGAGAGAGAGAGAGAGAG
>VBVR01002501.1:0-22175 GCA_011638315.1 Tetramorium parvispinum
AGTTTTAAGTTTGTTATATTTTATATATGGAAGTTGTTATATTTCATACCTATTTCATATAATTGAAACATTTCAAAAATAAATTATCATATTTATCTCATATTCCTTTCTTCCTTTCCTCCTTCCACTTTCCAACTTCATATAAAACCAAAATCTAGAAGCGAGATAATCAAGATTAAACTTGAATATTTATTGATTAGTTAATCATTCTCATGGAACTTTGCGTTTCTAATTATATGTTATATAACAATTATAAAATTGTAATATAATAAGATTTATTATGCATTATTAACTGAAATTAATGATGTGTCTATGTGATGCAGGAAGTCCAGATCATTGCAACAATGATGTAGTAAAAACTGCTAAGGAACCAATTGAACATATTGTGCATGTAGGTATCACACAACTTTTGTAAAATATTTTTTGTGCTTATATATTAGATATATATATTTTATATATATATATGTATATATATTATCGTGCACATTCTACACTAATACATACCACTAGTAAAGCAGTTCTTAAATTTATATTAAAGATATTAGTCTAATCTTTAATATATATATATATATATATATATATATATATATGTATAAGATATTAGTAGAAAAAAATGACACTTTAAGAATAATGTTTATCTTATAATTGTTTCCTGTTTAGACTGATTCCACACGTAACAACGACACAATGTTGTCTGGAGATGTACACACGTTATCTACAAAATCAAAATTAGAGGGATGCGTGAATTTTTCCAACAACACACCACAATTAGGGGAGAGTCCGCAAAGTAATGGTGAAGTGATCAGTAGTCCAAGGAGTCCTGACTATCCGCCAAGAGTTTCTGTCAGCCCTCATCCTCATAGTCCAGATACGACATTTCCCATCAGCATGATGTCGGCGAATTCTACAGTTATTATGGACACGGCAAAATATAATGAAGAGACCACCGACAATGCAACTATATGTATAGACAAAGTAACTGAGAATCTGTTTTGTCCATCACCGAAGAAGATAAGTGATTCACAAATTGGCATTACAAAAACAGAATTGAGTAAACAAGATGCTGCCAAAGAGAAAGATATTACAGACAGAGAATTGAAAGCAGAGCCTATTGAGATTAAGAAAGAACCTATAGATTCGCAGGAAGAACTTCAAATGGTTAAATCTGAATGGGTAGAAGATAATTTTTCGGCAGTAGAATCGGATAAAACAGAGTTGCCAACAGCATCCCAAGACAAATCTACAGATTCCGTCGCCAATCCATCTTCCAGTTCGCATTCAAAAACCTATTCGTCTTCGAGAGAAAAACGCTCAAAGGAAGACAGACGATATTGTTCACGGTGTCACAAACGCAAAGGAATAAAAAGAGCGAGCATTGGTGTACAATGCAAACGAGATCGTCATATTTTGTCTTCGTTGAGCAGCAAGGTTCTTCCCTTCTCAAAGTCTGTCAATGAAAACCTAAGGTTAAATCTACAAACGAAAAACTATAAAATGCTAAGCAATCCGGTAACGAAAAAGGAATTATTGGAAGGCCTAAAGTACAAAAAATTCATCCACATAGAAACGTATCCTAATGGTGGTGCGACAGTTGTCCATATGTTTCAGGATGAAATTGCTACTTTGACGAATGAACAAATGCAAGAATTGGCACAGGAGTACTTTAAGGTATGTAAATGTAATTCAGTGTTACAATAAAATAAGAAATTAAAGCAGTTTTGTATTGTGTACGATCTTCAGTTTTTTTTCCCCAGTTTTTATCTGTAGTGGATTTTTATATTGAAATCTGTTTATATTTCATAGGTGGTTTTCGGTGAAGATGAAAATGGAAATGCTCATCATGTCATGGGCATAGTACATAATGCAGCTGCATACCTACCTGATCTTTTGGACTATATGGCGAATATTTACCCCACGTTAACTGTGAAAAACGGGGTATTGGGTAGAAACAGCGACATAGAAACAACCACTATGGCTCAATACAAAGACCAAGTTTGTAAAGCTTACAGTAACGGTACTATTAGATACGGACCGTTGCACCAAATAAGCCTGGTGGGCACTGTTCACGAAGAAGTCGGTGGATATTTTCCTGATCTGCTGCAAAAATTAGAAGAGAACCCATTTCTAAAAATGGTAAGTATATCGCAAAACCACATACATATTTATCATATATTTATCGTACATTTGCTAACGTAATCATATCATATTCTAGACAATGCCTTGGGGACCTCTATCCGTTGTGAAGATGGATACTCCGCAAGAGTCAAATGACGGCCCTATCTTGTGGATCCGACCAGGCGAACAACTAGTACCAACGGCCGACATAAACAAAAGCCCATATAAACGACGCAGGACGGGTATTAATGAGTTGAGAAATTTGCAATATCTACCACGGCTTAGCGAGGCTCGAGAATACATGTTCGAGGATCGTACAAAGGCACATGCCGATCATGTCGGGCATGGATTAGACAGGATGACCACAGCGGCAGTCGGTGTATTGAAGGCTATCCACGGCGGCCAGACGTCTCAATACAATAGGATCACAAAGGATGTCGTGGCCTTTTACGCGGGCGATTTTACCGAACTTGTCGAGAAACTGCAGCTGGACTTGCACGAACCACCGATATCGCAGTGCGTACAGTGGGTAGAGGACGCAAAGCTGAATCAATTGCGTCGACAGGGTGTTCGCTACGCTAAAATAAATCTTTACGACAACGACATATATTTTCTACCACGCAACATCATCCACCAATTCAGAACGGTTTCGGCTGTCTCGAGTATTGCTTGGCACATCAGACTGAAGCAGTATTATCCGGAATCGCAGCATAGTACGAGCATCAGACATAGTCGCGTAGTAAACGAGTCGGCTCATCGTATTAAAGAGAAAAAGCCTCTAGAAGCTGTCGGCGACGAGCAGAAGGAGAACACGAATCGGCAACGTTTAGAGCAGAAGTTGTCAGTTGATTCTCTCGAGAAGGCGAAGGAGAGGGCAGCCGAATATCAGGGTAATCTGAAGAAATCTGATCAACACGGCAAGCACCGTAAGAGTCGACATCACTCCAGACACTCGTCGCATAAACTAAAAGATAAGGAAGAGGGTAGCGACAATCAGTCATCGGACCCATTTGGTAGCACTAAATCGTCCAAAAGTGAAACCAACGAACAAAAGCAGAGCAACGACAAGAGGGATGAGAAGAGATCCGAGAAGAAACATAAGGACCGTCGTCGCAGCAGCGAAAAGTCGAGCAGTCATCACACACATAGCAGCAGCAGTAGCAGCTCTGACAACTGTCACGCCTGCAAAAAGAAAAAGTACGATAGCAACGGTCACAAGTTGGATCATCGTTGTAGTCATCACGAGAGATCCAGCAGTAAGAGTATATCGAGTAAGGAGAACGTTACCGGTGTAGTAGAAGCGAGAATGGTTTCCAAATTTGATAGTTCGTCTTCCTTAAAAGAAACTAAGAGACGA
The DNA here is from genome assembly GCA_011638315.1 of Tetramorium parvispinum. Classification (NCBI taxonomy): domain Eukaryota; kingdom Metazoa; phylum Arthropoda; class Insecta; order Hymenoptera; family Formicidae; genus Tetramorium; species Tetramorium parvispinum. Next base: position 3,473 of record VBVR01002501.1, read on the forward strand.
TTGAGTAGTTCAGAATTTTCTCCGTCGATAGACAATTCTGGAACCGGAGATTCCTCTCCGATTGTTCTCGAGGAAGAATTATTGATGCAGCGGCAAACCGTTGCCAAAACATACGCCACTCAGGTTGTGGACAGGGCGTTGGAGATAGCTATCTACAAATCGAAGACTGATGTCGAAGAGGTGTGCCAGTCGCTGCGCGCCGAAGTTTCCGAAGCTTCGAAGGAGGTGTTGGAAAAGATTCACAAGGAAAGCTTTGAAATCGCCGAGCAATGGTTCAAAGATGACACCACAAAACTGGAGAGATACTGCCACATGCTCGAGATGGAAACCGTGTTGGCATTTACATCGAAAATGGAATGCGCGACAGAAAATGCTGTCAAAGCGCTGATCGAAATGGCGGAAGAGGAGGCAAAGGAGAGAGCGAAGAACGAGAAAACCGGTGATTTCGCGACTGACGGTAATCCATGCAGCGAAAATTTGGCGGCGACGTCGACGACGATCGGCGTCTCTTCATATTCCTCCTCGTCCGTGCTATCCTCCACGTCTCCGTCTACCGAGAACGAAAGACATAGTAACAGTAGAAACGGTAGCAGCGATGAGAACTCGCCGAAACCATCCGAGGCTCATGGCTCGGCGCATTCGAAATCAAAATGCAGATGCAGGGACGAGAAGGATTGCAGAGAGCGAAGGCACAAAAAGAGGAGAGAGCACGAGAGACGAGAGCGAAAGCACGATCGGCATCACCATCGGAGTCCCACTCAGCTGAAATCCGAGTCTAAAACATCCGACGATGCCAGCAAGGATGATGCTCTGAGCATTCCTGGCCTGTCACACAGTTACCCCGTCGTCGTCGAAAAATCGGAGCGAATGGGCGGCTCGAAGAGCGTCGAGAAGAAGTCGGAGGAGAGGAGAAAGAAATGCCATTGCGATCATCACTGCACTCACAGGCACGGCGAGAAGAGGTCGTCCGGCAGTAACACCAGCAAGGACAGTCACGCAACGTCGAGTCGCTCCCACTCTTCGAGCTCGAAGCACAAGAGGAAATCCAGCTCATCCAGCGAACACAAAGAGACAAAGAGACCTTGTTTGGAGAAGGACTCGAGCGTGCGAATCTTTGACTCGAGTGCGCAGCTGAGCGACGTGGTAAGCACGACGACGGTGACAACGACGACGACGACGACGACGATCGCAACAGCAACAACGACAAATTCGACGCACATGTCGCCGACGAACACTGTTGTGTCGACCACGTGAAAAGGTGATTTTTTGGCGACTGTAATACAATCCGTTTGTTAAGGGCGCGGCGGAGCGAAACCGGTGTTTTACTTGAGCGCGAATTCTAATCGTATCCTCATCCCGCGCGTCTGAATGCGTAAGAGAGACAAGGGACAGCGGGAATAAATTATAGACCACGAGAGATGTGTACTTTTACCAAAGTAGAGATCGCCGTGTTTCAATCCAAAGACGAAAGAGATAGGAACTTTATTTGATTGAAAGAGTTTGCTACCTTCATCCTTCTTCCCTGACTACATATACATACATATACATTTCAACACACACGCATACCGCCTTAGTCTCGAACAGAGAAGCTAACAATACGAGAAAGTAGTATTGTTCTCTAGAAAGTACATGTACACTCGCATATATATACATATATACACATACACCCTCTGATACAGGATCGCAAAAATTATTTTGCTACGAAAGAAATCCGGACGTCTCATACACTGCTGAGAGAATTAAAATTTAATATTTATAGTATAGACGACCAAATGAGCGGCGTAGAAAAAGGGAATTTGTACAAATTTATGATGGTGAAAATTGATCCCAATTAATATGACGGAGCTATGTACATTTACATAAATAAAACTATTTCCTTTTTCGAGAATCACAGCTCATCACGCGGAGAAAGCTCGCTTAAGTTATTTATATGCCTTAGTCTATGCGTAAATTATTTATGATGATTTTTATTGGCCATTCTGACATAAAACCAAGTCTACACTACGGAAATTTGATCGCAATTTCCCAGTTGATGCGGCCGTACTCTTTTTTTGCAATTGTTAGCAGCACATTATTATAATTTGTGCTATAATCGAATGTTTATATCTTATATATAATATGTGGTCTGTCTGCATATTACATAAAATGTAAACATTTATTTATATTTTATATAGACATGTAGAACGTTTTAAAAAGTAAGACATCTTGTACATATATACATATAGCATATATATATATATATAAAACTTTATAAGTAAGATACTGAGTAAAAAATAAGGAAAACATTTTTGCACGCGACTTTACGTTTGATACACACATCGCAAAGCTGTCGCGAAAAGTTAATGATTTGATAATATCACTTATTATCTGTTGAGAGTTTATCTTACCCAGTAATAGTTAAGTATCAGAATATCTTAACGCGCTAGTTGGTGGATAGTACTAGTTATCGCCGATCCTTACATTTTTTCACGAGGGACATAAACTAAAGGCCATCGCATATACATTTCCGTAACCGTAGTCGTAAGATTTCGACCAATTCGGCCGTCCGTAACCGGCCAAATCGACTAATCGTGTTGCTCAATTTCTTACGATTACGATTACGGAAATGTATGTGTGATGGTCTTAATGTATTTCAGTTAATCGAAAGAGTCCCTTTTTCTTTTATCTTTTTTTTTCCCTCACTAAGTCATTAAAACCATCCTAACAGACGTACAAACTCATCGCCTTCATAGATGAAAATTATTTGACAATGAAACATTAGATATTGCAGCATTAATGATATTTTTCTCTTCGAGTACACAACAGAACTGTCTTGAAAAATTTAAAAACAATTATATCTCATTAAAAATTATCGATTTTGAACAAAAGCCGATAAAACGATTGATTTCTGCAAGTATGATTTTTGCATTTAAACAGAAAAGAATCTAAGTTTTATGAACGTTAACAGAACCTCGTATATATTTAACGTGCTTCGCGTTTGCGACAGTAATTTTCTTTCTATTGTTATTAAATACTCTCCCACGTATTTCGTTATGACAATGTACATACACAGTAATGATTACATTGTTCGCCGTATAATATATTTTATTTTGTAAGTTCGTTATATTTAGCACTATATACGTTATTATGATTCTAATATATAAGAGAGACATTAATAAAAATGTCGATGTATACGTTGTGTTACGCTTTCGTTATACGTGTAAACCCGTTTCTCGAGCTAACATAACTATTTTATTTTCACTTCACATTTACATTAATTCCTTCACATTATATTTTTAATATACAAGGACAAGAAGCTTGTAAGTCGAAAAATAAAAGATTTAGTTTGACTTTTTTTTTAGTTAATATATCTGCATCATATTAAAGTAATTTCAACCGCAGATTTTGTTGCTTCTTACGTGTGACTTCTCAATAGATAAGTTTGTAACAGCGTAAGCAATTTTCTTTTCTTTTTTAAATTTTTTTTGCAAACGATATCAAGAACGAAATAAGTAAAAAGATAAGAATGTATTTACTGGGTAATAGAGTACGACGAAAGTGTACACAGATAACAGGTGCATACGTCTGTAGTAATCTGCGGCTGCAGAGAATACATACGTGATTTACTGTATAAAATCGTTCGATCGTAATGTCGAAGAGTGTGTAAAATCGTATAAATTCTAGTTCCATAGAATCGTAGGTGCCTAAAGTCAGCAATGATCCAATGAGATCATGAAAGATAAACCTATTCGCCACCACAGAGAGACTTCCTTTTTAGACACTTTTCTATCTCGGAGACTCTTTTTCCGAAAGTTTGCTTTCACGCTCGAGACGAATGAGTTTTTCGGCGGACTGAGACCGACGAACGAGACGAGAGGAAGGAAAACTCGTGCGAATGAGAAAAATTCAAAAATCCAAAACGCGAAATTCGATAAGCGGATAACTATTTAAGAAAAACACCGAACGGTGCGTCCGTGAGATAAAATGGACCAAATTGAGAGCAGAATGATCCGTATATACGTCCCTCCTATAAGGAGGGAGGCTGGGATCAATCGGCAATACTTTTTGAAATTCGAGTCAAGACGTAAGAATTTTTCTCTTACGATTGAGCCCAAACTCCCCTGTACTATTCACTCGAAGCAGTAAATGGTGAAACTGAATAAATCATAGGTGCTGGATACTGAATATGCCACTTGATATTTTAAGGTGCCTTCGCTCTGTTCGTTGCAGTAAAGATGTACCGGTAATCACCGATCATTTACCCGATCTATAAAAAAAATCTATAAACATGAATCTTGATTTCCACGTGCGTATGTGTGTGTGTGTGCGCGTGTGCGTGTGTGTGTGTGTGTGCGCGTGTGTGTATGTATGTGTATATGCGCGTGTCTGTACAAGTAGTGTAAATTTTAATCAGCAACGACTAACACGAACGTATCGACGTATTGTTTTCGCTCCCAAAAATATTTCATCGCGCAAATAAGAGATAGAGAGAAAGAGAGAAAAAAAGAGAGGGTAACAATGAGGAGATTTTCTTTCACGAAAGAGACTTGTAGACTGTACAATAGACATCTATGTAAATAACTGTAAGATATTGGAATTAATTTAGATTTAGACTAAACGCAGAGCACGGCCAGATTTTCTTCATAAATTCCGACCATAGTGCGAGTATTAAATTAAGAGAACCAGAATATACACTGACGAGTTAGTGAAAAAACACTTGTTTAATTATGAAAGGACAAAGGACTGGGTTGAGACTGGAAGGGCAGACAGAGATATAATTTTTGGAATTGATATATAGAGCAGAATTTAAGCTAAAATACTAAGTTTAGAGTTAATTTACGAGTACGAAGGAAAGCGACAGAGTTGAAAAATCAAAAAAGTATATACTTTGGCAGTCGGCCCTTCCAGTATTGCCAAGAATTATGCAGTAAAGAGATAAAGGAATATTTGCAAACTTTTATCGAAGAGAGAGAAGTAGAAACGAGATGGTCTGCGTCGATGGATCTATTCTTTGTAGCTGCTTTACTTTCGTAGCTTTTGTAGAATTTTCTTCCATTTTCCCTTCTTTAAGGAACCTGACCTATATGTTCTTATTTTAATTTAAACGCAGGAAGCATAACGAAGTGCTGCTAAAAAGAATAGGCTCAATAAATTTCAGACACACGTCGATTTTAGCGTCTCGCGGGCTTCGCGTTTAGGAATAGTATTCCCTCTTGTCGATAGATCTACATTGTTGAATGTACAAAATCCCGTCGAGAGTTAACATGAGTTAAATGAAAAGTGCAATCACACCGTGTGACCCGTGTAATTGATTTTCTGTCGTAAAAAAGGCTCGGATCGATCGTGAATCCGACAAACACGTCTCTTTCGTTCAAGCGGAAAAAAGTATTATACCAAGCGAATTCAATGGCCGATTTGACCGACTTTTCTCACGTCGAGTATTCGTCTGATATTAACACGAGAAGAGACATGTATAACAAAAATAAAAAACGCATGTAACAAGCTGCAAAGCTCGTAAATGTATCGTCGGCTTTTATCGAGCCGGCGATTGTGATTTGTATTTTTACCGTTAAAAAAAAAAAATGAAATATAAGGCCGATAAAAAATTTGAGAGATATCGGTCAAGTTGGCTTTCAATTAAAACTTTTATATCTTACACTATATGTATAAATATCGCGAAGTGGACTGAACAATGTCATTCAAGCTTAATCTTTTAGTTAAAGATTAACAGATATAAGACCGGTTTTTCCAACTTCTTGGTAAGCTGAATCATAGGTAGTTAAATCATAAGTCTCTTTGTTTTAACTATTAGTTAGCTTACCAAGAAGTTGGAAAAACCGGCCCATAGAGTGTTATTAGTTTCTGAACGTAAGCGAGAAATACGTTTTACAATAGTTATGTTAATTTCTACCAATGTAGATTAACTTTAATCTCCGTTTAACTTATCTTGTATCTTTTTCCAATTCTCAGAATGAGAGAAAGATAGAAGGTAAGTTAAATCAAGATTAAAATTAATCTACATCGGTAGAAATGAGCATTAGAGATCTAAAAAAGAGAAGCGGAGTGGTTCATCTCGTTTTACGGTAATCTCTCTTTCTCATCCCTCTCTGATCTGTGCCGCAGATCCCGGCAACTCAGCCTGAAAGTACTTTCAGTTTCGATAACCGCCTCGTCGGTCTGATCCCTCAGAATCTCCGTGTTTCGTCGCGTTGTAATAAAAAGAAATAGAAAGAGAAATAGACGTGCGTAAAGAGATATTATATGTAAAATAATGACTTCATTGCGACGCAACGGGGATCCTGCGCGATCGGGAGAGCTCGGGAGGCGGTGAAACTTTGCAAACTCGCGCACCGAAAACTTTTCGCTCGGCGGAATTGTAATCGCTCTGTATATTTCTGTAAATATACCCTTAGACACTCGGTATATAAATGGTGCAATGCGACAACGGGTCGGGACGTGAACGAAAGGACGGGACAGGACGCAAGGAGCGACGTTAAGATGCTCAATCGTAGAGCTGATTGAGAAAGAGAAAAAGTGAAAGAGACGTTGCATCGAAGACTACAGTTCTCACGAATATTCTCGTACATTTCCGTCATACAGTTCCAAAAATCAGTTGACGTTAACAATTGGAATGATTGGCATGATTTTAGACAACCCGAACCAAACTTGGCAAGAAGAGTATCTCTGGACGGGGAGTAACTCACAGCGTGGTATTTTCCTCTCCGCTTGTCTCTCGCTCTTTGCATCTTGCGTGCGTATCGCGTCCCGACTCGATGATCGAACGTTCGCTTGTAAAGGAGAAATCAATGTAGCGGGAGAAGGGAACAGCACGCGGTAGTTAGCGCATTGAAGGTTTGATTATCGCTATTGAACAGTATATATATATATATACATATGTACACATATACATACGTACGTGGTGCGTATGCATACGTGTATGTAGCAACGGCTATTATTCTATTATCTCATATACACGATATATATTTGCGTTGACCAGTGAGGAATCGTAAAGAAATAAGCATATAGTTATAAATATAAATATCGTAGCGTTTAGTTTTACATATTATACCCGTCACACGTGTAGAAGTCGCATTCCAACGTCTAAGTTTTTAATGAAACAAATAAATTACTTTGGTCAAAACGGACTCTGGTCACTCGATCCCCGAGGGGGGAGGGGGGTTCCGCTGTCTGCCTGTAATCATTTGACATTCTAACGCTCGCAATTCTTCTAGGAAATGTCGATCACTTCCTACGAGGACAGGATCGCATGGAGGGAGAGGAAAAAAAAAGAGGCAGCAAGCCAGGCGTCTGTCCCTTGCGAAAGCAAGAGATTTGGATTCGGTCGCTCGAACGAGGAGGGAAAGAACTAGCAGAAACAATAGCGGATTTGTTCCTATAAAACGCTGAGGAACGTTGGAAATTGCCTCGAAGGCCTCTTTGTAAGTAAGCCGTAAATAAATCTCTCTCGCTAATTGTGAGATTCGTGGAGAGATTCGTGAGAAGTATTTGCCTCTCGGTGCAATGATATGGTATTTCGCACGAGTGATATTGAATGAACTACAATTTTCACTTGCCTGTTGAATTGAGAGATGATTACACGGGATTACATGTATATTCATAATGTATATATGTAATTATATTTGTATATAACAAGTATGATGAAGGTAAAAAGTGGAACATACGTACTGCAGGATATATATCACGAATCTTTTAAAATATAAAAATTATAATATTAGAATCTATAACGAGGATATATTCCATTTTACGCTTCCCTTATACGCAGCTAACCTAGAAACATATCAACAATATTATCGGAATGTTGCAACATTGCTGCAACGTATTACAATAGTCTACGTTGGCTGGGATATGTTTACATATGAATCTGTATACTTACATTTAGATATAAATTATATAATATTGATACATTTTTCATGCGAATCCGGAGCGACGTGCAGCGATGCAGGGAATTCGCGCATCTAGACGGGAATAATAGAGGATTTACGAGCTCAGGGAGGAGACGTAGGGGATTACGCGAGGCCCGGAAATAGGATGCCGGCCCTACTCGGCGGCGCTACGCCGCTTAGCGGCCCGTGCGCGACATACTGCGCCAGACATCACGGCGCGCTCGTCCGACCTGCATGGGCTCGCGTACGCACGTCCGCAACGACGGTCTCGCGACTGGTTATCCGCCACTTGCCGTAGGCACCGCGCGCCGCTCGATAGACCGGACCGGTTCGCGCTGCACCGCGGAATGCAGTAGTCGCGATCGTGGACTGTCGACGGCGGGCCGCTGAGATACGTTAGTGGCGGAGGAGAGTGACACGTCGCTCGTCCACCGTCCGCGGGTCTCCTGGTAGGTTAGGCACAAGGTCCACGCAGGGAAGGGAAGCGGAGGCAACGCGGCAACCGATCGTCCGAACGGCGAGATGGACGGCAAGATCGACGACGAGAATCAGCGCGGCGTCAACGACGGCGACTGGGTCTGCCCTGACTCGCAGTACGTAGTCTCGCACCCTCGATCGCGCCCCCCCTCCCCTCCCTCTCCTCCATCTCGTAGCTGTGATTTGTATCTCTCTTAAATCGGGACTTGCCTGCGTTACAATTGAATAATGATCTGTTGACTTTCCCCTCTCTTTTCCAGATGTGCCAATATAAACTTCGCCAGACGTAACTCCTGCAATCGCTGTGGGAAAGGTACGCGGCTCTGTACACAATTGAATTGTTACTCCGACGCGAGAAACTTGTTTTGCAACAATATTTTAGCAATAATGATTTATGTCAAACGTAGAGTGCCACTTGCACGTCAGATGAATAAAAGTAGCAAGTGGAGTAGCAGGTTCCAAGTGTTTATCATGTGAGACATTTAAACACTTTATTTATGAATATGATTTTCTCCTGCAGATAGAGGCGAATGTCCGAAAAAGAAAAAATTGGGTCAGGAAATCGGAAAAGCAGCCGCAGAAAAGAGTAGAGGTCTTTTTAGGTAATGTCACGTTCGATACGAGGTTATTTCTTATCGGTAGTAAATAATATATGAAGATCAATTACTTTTGTATGCAAACTGTGCATGAATATGCATTATTTGTACTTTTACAGTTACAGAATATATTTTACAGTTAATGGATATAAATAATAATTACATTTAAAAAATGGAGTATAAATTAAAGGCAACTATGATCATTTGGAAGTAAAATTAACATTTTATGCATACAGAGAAATTATTTATTAGATTGTAATGCTATGTGTCGAGTATTATTATTGAAATAAATAACCATTCTAGATATTAAACTTGTATAAAAACAGGCAATATAATAATAGTGTTAATATTATTTTATATTTTATTAAATTTCCGCAATGCCATCTTTTTCAAGTAACCTCTATATATATATACGCAAAGTATAAAAATTTTATTGCAGCGCGGACGATTGGCAATGTAGCAAATGTGGTAACGTAAACTGGGCACGCCGACAACAGTGTAATATGTGCAATGCTCCGAAATTCGGCGAGATAGAGGAACGTACAGGATACGGAGGTGGGTATAACGACCGAGGGGTCGTCGAGTACAAGGAGAGGCGAGACGATGACGACGAGTATGACGAGTTTGGACGGCGTAAAAAAAAGCGAAAACTAGAGAAGAATTCCGACGACGATTCGAAGGATTCCAAATACAGCAGCCCGTCGCGTAGTAAATCTAGAGACAAGGAAGAGAGGAACGAAGTAGGCGAGGAAGAACAAGAAGAAAATGTAAAGTCCTTATGCTCCTTATGCGGCGTGAATTGAAAAGTGTGATGTCAGGATTGATTAGTCACGCTCTTCAATAACATTGAAAATACTTGGCGGAAACTTAATCGGTATGGTAAATCACAGGAGGAAGAGGAAGATGACGAGGAGGAGGAGGAGGATGGTGGTGATTTATCTAAATATGACCTTAGTGAATGGGATGACTTTGCGCCAGCGAAAAAAAGGTAATTGTACATACCGCTGTGTTATTATCCATTGTAAACATTATTATGAATTTTTACTTTTCAGTACAAACGGAAGTACATCTTCGGAAGCGCAACGGTCAAGGTAAATTAACAGCGGTAATGCAATGCAAAATATATTTGTTACTGCATTAATAACATAATTAATGATTCCTATATTAAATTAACGACGTTTGTATCAAAAACGTTTATTGTAAGGCATGAAACTTATTTACAGAAACGGAGATGATCGGCGCGATTCAGGCACATCCAACCAATGAAAGGCTGTACAGAAGGACAGGTTTGACTTGGGTTTCGGGTATAAAATTGATTATGATGATCAGTTGCAGACAGCATACAGTGTGATGAATTTTGCTAAATAATGTATAGTCCCAGATCCTTAAGACTTAAAGTATAGTTTGCTTTTATTGCGATTATATCTCGGTATATCGCGTAAAGACATCGAGTAGAGAGAGTTAGCATCGATTTAGCGAACCTTTAAAGAAGCGCAAGTGTTCTCTTCTCATTCAACGTATGAATTTTTACAGGTGAACCAGGAGACGAAAGAACGCAACCAGTGCTCGGCAACTAAGAAGTATACACAACGCAACAAGTTTTAGTAATTTAGTATGCACCTTTGGATATAAAGTGGCCGATAATGTGTGACTTGTTACAAAGGGAAGTCGACTAACAATAAGCTTTACATTTATAATTGAGCTCATAACTTCGTTGATCCTAAGGAAGCGAAATGTAGGTCTCCTATTTGCGCGGGTAATATCGTTGTTCTAACGATTGCAGAGTTTATGAAAAACTATTTCAGCGCAAGTAGTATGTTTCGCTAGCGAGATACGTGATTGATAATTCCAACATGAATCTATAGAAGAAATTATACACAGCTCGTTTTACAAGCTAAATATGACGTTGTAGAAAAAGATCTTACTCCTATGTAATAGATGGTGTCAACGCTCTGCGCAAGCCCCGTCGTCGCAGTGTTCTAAGATTCCTATTACTTTATCACAAACATAATTATGTCGATGTAGCCGTGTCACTGCTTCACATTGCTCAAGTTGCCTGAAGGAACCTAACTTTTCTTCTTTTGTCCCCTTATATATCTCTCTTTTTTTTTTTACATCGTTCGTCTATGCATAATAATGCTCGGATTAAGTGGACAATCGTGAAGTGTAGTATTAAACAATCATTCCCCAAACAGAGCAGATATGTATTTTGCATCTTTTGGAAGAGACCAAAAGGAAAGGATACGTTCTCTTGCTTTGACTATCACAGATTTGAGTAAGTTGAGAAACAGCCTGCTCACTTTGAAAACGTAGCGCTCTTTAAATTAGTCGCGTTCCGCGTCTTTTCAGATACGGACTCTTATCGTGAACTCCGACGGCCGTTCTTGAATCGCAAAACGATTATCGATCAAATATCGTACTGACTTCTTGTAAATATCTTTATTTTTCATTTATAATAAAAATCATTCATCAACAACATAATTGTTCTTAGTTCAATTAATTCTTTCCTTATATTGTAAACTACAGGTAGGAAAGGAGAGGGGGGAGGGGAGGGGGAAAGTCATGATTATGCACAGAGTTGGTCATATGGAGAATTTGAAGGAGCATTGGGGACGGGCGATATTGAAGGATTATGTTGCAACAGGTATATATATAATATATATAATATGTATAATATGTATATGGTATATATGTACAATAATAAATTTGAGCTTGTTTGACTGTGTTTAAGTATTTTAGTGATAAAGGAAGGATGAATTACGGTATCGACGTACCAAAATCTTCTGGCTCATCATGCCATGCATTTCTGCACACGTTTACTTTATCCCGAGCAACCATTATGAACAAAGCGCAAAAAGAGGAAGAATCCCACTTATTTTCTTATTTTTTTTTACACTCGACCTGTAATAACAATTTCTTAATCTAGCGATGTGCTTCTCGATCGCTGAATAACGACTTCTACAAAAAAAGGGGGAAAAAAAGAAATCAGATTATACATCAGTATTTACACGAACGTGTGGGAGAATATTCATACGTCTTCGTTCACATTCAGGATTTACAAATCGAGTTCCGGAAGATTTCGATTTAAAACTTCCAAAACATCAAGATAACAGATTTGGAAACACGACATTCAGCGTCATGGCCCAGAAATTAAAAAGGGAAAACAAAATAAAAAATCTCGTGTAATACATACATAAACGTCATACACAAATTAAAGTAAACTAGAATTTTTGTCGCGCGTCAGTCGTCAGGATTATCCTTGAAGGTAACTCAGCGATGCTCATCAATATCCATCATTATATACCTTTCTCTGTCCTTTACAACGTTATCGTTACCACATAAGTTTACACTTGCCGAATTATCTCGCGTGATTAATAGAAACATCCCTGATAGACGAGAGATAGAGATAAGAGATAGATGGATAGATAGAAAGAGAGAGCAAAAGAGATATTGAGAAAGAGAGAAAAAGAGGGATGAAAGGCCACCGTAAAAATCGTCCTTGTTCCCGTCGTCATTCTCGTTCTTGTTCTCGTCATCGTCATCGTCACCGTCACCGTCACTGTCGCGATATGAATCAATATACCGGGCAGCGTTTACTTCGGCATGAAAAACTGTTGATGCGAGTGCGAGTTCGGCGGTGGATGCAGATTAGGATGCGGCGGCCCGCTGCCTCTGGTACCAGTGGCGTAAAGCTGTTGCTGGAAGTTGTGGAACTGTTGAGCATAATTCGGGTCGGACATGCTGGGTCCGCTGCCGACGAATGGGCCGGTTTTGAAATTGCTGCTCGCGCCGCCCATGCTCGGTGGCAGAGGTTGCGTAGCGTCAGGCGGCGGTCCCAGTCCCATCGGACCGGCCTTGTTGCCGGTTACGCCGTACATGCCTGGATTCGGCTGGTTCGGCAGGTTTTGCGGCACCATGTCGGGTGGGAAGACTTTGTCGGAATCCATGGAACCGCCTGGGAAGACGCCGCCACCTACCATATGCTGCATCCTCATCAAGTTCGGTTGCGGTCGCATGTTGCCGACCGGTCTCATGGACGGGTGCATGGCGCCGGAGGTGTTCATGGACTGCCCGTCCATTCTAGGTGGGGCACCCATACCGGGGATCCCGGCGGCATTCATATTGGACGGCATACCGCTGTGCGGACCTCCCATACTGTTCGGCACGCAACCGTTCGGGAAGTACTGAAGATTCACGGAAGGAGTCCCTCCCATTTTCGATTCCAAATTGGACAGCGGGTTGGTGAACCGCTGAAGGAAATCGAGACTGGGTGGGCCCCGAGGTGCATGACCGACGTTCGGCCTTGCTGGCAAGTACTGTATGGTATTGGGTGCATTCGGCTTCACTTGAACGTTTGCGCCATTGTAGGGACTAGGCCCTGCAACCCCGTGACCTGTTATCAATCTTGGTGGAGGTGCATGTCCAGGATCACCGATAGGATATGCAGCACCAGCTGCACCGACGCCCGAGTGGCCACCCATTATTCCGTGACCACCCATCATGGCAGGGTGTCCCATCTTACTGGGAACTCCGCCAGGGCTGCCCGTATGCGAAGTGGTAGGGCTATAGCTTGTTGGAGGACCCGCAAGACCCATGCACATACCACCAACTTCGTTGCCAGGTTCACCACTGGTTGCACCCATATGGCAGCTCCCATTCATTTCGCCACCCATCTGCATCATGTGCATGCCGGCGTGCGGATTACCAAACGGCATCATGCCAGCAGGATTTCCAGAGTGCATGGGCTCGTTGCCCAGCGAATTGCTCGCCGCCGTGTTCGTAAGCTGTTGGCTCATTTGCGCCAAAGATGTTATCGGATCGAAATTTGTACCCATGGTGTTCAAGCCGCCAAGTCGGCCGCCAATGTTGTTGGGATTGAGAGGCACGTTGTCAGATGGTTGACTCACGTTTATGGACGGCCTGCCGCAGGGGAAGGAACCTGCGCCGCCGGGACCACCGCTCAGCGATGGAACTACCGTCGTATTGCCGGAGTTGTTTGGATTTATCACCGTAGGCTGCTGTTGCGGAGGTTGCTGTTGTTGTTGCTGCGGTTGCTGTTGCGACTGCGTTTGCTGCTGCTGCTGCTGCTGCTGCTGAGCATCTTTTACGGACGGCGGTGATGTGTCGGGTTTCATGGTAGGCGATGCCGGCACTGTTCGCGGTGGACCCATACTGTCGGGTAGGCTAGTGTTGTGCGGCGTCGGACTACTTTGCGCGCTCGCACTCGACTTGGTGCCTGGTTTCGCGGGATCCGCCGGAGTGTGCGGCGCGGCGCTGCCCGGCGTGTGTGGTGTGTGTGGCGTGTGAGGACTGTGCAGAGAACCAGCGAAGCCTCGATTCATACTGTCCATCTGTACAGGACTCGCGCCCTCTGATCTAGTAGGAAATTGATTGTTGCTATCTAAACTTGCTGGCAAGATTCTGTTGGGCATCTCCGAAGAATTACCGGTATTCCTGTTGGAACGAAAAAAAAATCTATGCAATCATAGCTATGCAAACTTGATGTGACTATTAATCGAGATTTTTTTCGCTCAAAAATTAAAATGAAAGAACGAGAATACTTACGTAGATGAATTACCATCCTTCAGACTCGTATTAGGTTGTTTTTGAATGGTTAGTTCCTGCCCTTCGAACGTGCTAAGATATTGAAGTTGATGGGGACTCGGTACTGGCATCAGATTTGCTTCTTTAACGGCTGATGCATTAACATTCCCAGCATGTTGCTGTTTCTGTTGAGCTAAGGATTGTAGTGTTCGGCAAAACATACCGTCCACTAAAGCGAAAAAGGGATATATAATTCTATAAAGAGATACAAAAATAATTTATAAATTGTTAAAAAAATTTCACAAGTCATACTTTGATCAAATAAAAAATTCTTATAAAAAAGAAATCTTCTAAGAGGCAAACCTTACCGTTTGGTTGTTGATTGGTAGGAAAATCGAGAGAAGTATCCTTTTGAGCAGTAGTACCACTAGGACTAAGTGCAGCAATATGGGAATGAGAGACCGGTGTTCCTGGATTGCTGTGGTTCAATCGCGTCGTCGAAACGGCTGCTGTAGCTGCTGTGCCAACCGTTGGATTCGGAGAGTCCTGACTTGTCGGACTTTGTCCCGGTAGGTGACTGGTCCTCTGATTACCAAGCTGGAACTGCCTGTTGCAGTCCGCCGGTGAATTCAGAGCGGAACTTGCGCGCGGTGATGGTAGCGATAGATTGCTGGTGGGATTGTTGGGCGACGATGGATTCGGGCTTTGAATCGCAATTGGCACGCTGGCGGATCGAGTCGTTTGATGATACGGCGGTGGTGGGCCTTGACTTCGCGGTACTCCGACCATGTTGGCACCACGCAATGCTGCACCGGGATTACCGACAGTTGCCTACAATATGCGAGGTATGTATACAAGGTGTTTAAAAAAAGTATTCCAACTTATGGGGTAGATAATGCTCATTATACTGAGTAATGTTTAATAAATATGGGTTGAAAAGTCAATCCTTTTAGAGTTATAAACAATTTTCGATTTTAGGCAAATTAGTTGTATGCTCCTATTGATCGCGTACGGTCAATAAACATTCAAATAAATCAATAATAAAGTCAAACAAATGAGTATCTTACCATATTATTACATTGTTTACAATAAATGTTCTACGTGTCCTTCATCATATAAAACAAACATACCTTATTTTTCCCATCAAGAAATTGATGCTGCAATTTATGCCAATCCATAGACGGAGAGCATTGATTTGAAACACCAACAGGAGGAACATTCGTCGAAGGACACGACACCGTCGTTCCTTGCGTCGCATCTGTTAAACCATTGCCACCTTGTTCCTCCTTGTGACCGGGAAATAACATCATCTGCATTTTTCGTAAGGTCGCCAGTTGGACTTCTCTGTGCTGCCTTTGTTTCGGCGTCAAATTTTCGTCTGGAACTTTGACGCCTTGGAGAGATGGTTGTAAGCCTCCTGGGCCTGGGCTCGTTGTGCCACCTAACAAATTTGGACTGTGGCCCATGGTAGCATTATTAGCGGGTTGAGGGTTGGCTGCGTTAAAAACACAGGACACATTAAACCTTGCAGGAAAAAAGTTTAGATTAAAAATTTAATAAAAATTACCTGAATTACCAGGTGAATTCGGCACAAGGCAAGGCACGTCTATGTTTCCATCATCCAATGATGGCTCAGAATTACCGAGGGAGTTTCCACCGTTTATGTTTCGCAAATTAGGTTGTTCGTTCCAAAATTGTGGAGCATTTGGATCTAGTGCTGGTAAATCCGGGGGTTGTTCAGTCGGGAAAGTATTATTCGCATTTCCCTGATGGCCTTTCTGTTTCATCATAGCAAGATTATTTAACCATTGAGCAGGATTTTGTCGAAATTGATTTACTTTATTTGGATGTTTCTAAAAGAATAAAAACGGTAAATATATATTAATGGCAATTAAATAAATAATAAGTAATATGTATGTGTAGTGTGTACAAAATCACCAAAGATAACGTTTTATATGAAACGTTTACATTGAAAATGATACAAATCAAACAGAGATAAATCATAAATTACAATACAAATCAAAAAAAAAAAGATGAAAAAAATAACGATATAAAATAATATTGCATACTACATTGAGAAGAAATTGTGCAAAACTTTTCTATCATTAAAGATTCGATTCTTATAACAAGCTGCTCGTGTGTGTGTGTGTGTGTATGAAACAGAGAATCTACGGTATTATTGAAATAATTTAATATTGTCCACAATACCTCCAAATATTTTTTAGTGCCTGGTTGTGCACAATGATAAGCGATGATTGAAGAGTATTCGCCTCTCAACACTGCCTCTGCGGCTTTATTTGCCAACGTTGTAGAAAATACAAAAATTTGACTCTGCTGTTGCATGTACTGAGCCTCCCCGCTGCTTGTGCTAGTTCCCATCTGCTTTCCCACAACATTACTGACAAGTGGTTGAATGCTGTCCGCTGTAATAACATTTCCACTATAATCTACAGCAAAAAGGACAATTTGATTAATCTAATATAAAATATGTGAGCGAAGAAAGACAAACGTACAATTAACACACAAATAAATTACAGGAAAGGTTCGCAGGCGTGACGTGAGGTAATCTTACCAGGTAGATCGTCGGTGGGATTGTTGGGGTCACCCTCCTGCTTGACCGAATTCAGAATGGGCTGGTTCCCGTTGGCGTTCTGGTTTTCCCCGGACATTGCACCATCGCCATTAGACGGATCCAAGCAGGGATCTCTCGGACACTCGGAGGTGTCCTCTCCGGTCGCATCGTCGTTTCCACCCGTGCCTTCCTCCTTGATTTTGACCGGGTCGGCGTCAGGCTCATCCTTGACAACCGTGGTAGGCGGACAACAGCTGGGCTCGTTGGGTTTCTTTTCAGTCTTCATGGCTGGAGCGTTCCGCGTACCTTGACCGAGCGTGTCAAACGTTGCTGCTGCGGCTGAGCAGCGGGAAAAGACGCATGGCCAGGCGAAGCACTAGGTCAGCGTCCCCTGGATGCCCTGGCGTCGCGCCCGGGGACGACGCCAGGAAGAACGGGAAGAAACGGAAAGAGTGAACGGGCGAGGACACACGGGTCGTCCGGTCGAGCGGTAGATCGCGCGCACTCACCAGACGGCACCCACGAAGCCGTCGACGGCTCGGGGCATCGCCATGTGGCCCACTACCCACTAAGGCTAACACGAAGTTCGTCCTGGACTGCAGTCTGTCTCGCGATCGGAAGAATCACTCCGCGCCTGCCTCCGGGACTGCCAGGGATCCCGCGGAGGAGGCCTCGCCACCTGGTTTCACCGAGGGCGATCCGGCCGGAACGAGCGGATCGCGTTCACGGGACGGACCGGCTGGAAGCTGCGCCGGAACGCGACGACGCTAGTCCCGTAGCACTGAACCGCGCGGAAGAGAGTCCGTCCCGAGGTGTCAGGCTCGCGTCGACGGCGAGCGTGTAGCGCGGCTCCTCGGCCGCTGCTGCTGCTGCTGCTGCTGTTGCTGGCTGTGTGTGTGTGTCGCGCGCGGCTGCTGCGGCTGCGGCTGCGGCGGTGGTGGCGGAGCAGCGGCGGTGCGCGGCGCATTCACGGTGCCCGCGGGGGCCACTCGCGGAAACGCGGCGGGTCGCGGTTATCAAACGGCGGTGCGGGCGCACGCTCGGGCCGTTCTCCTTGCCGTCGTACGCGCGAGCATTGTTCTCTCGATCCCCTCGACTTTATTTGTCACTTCATGGTCGCTTTGATTATTTATTTCTTTTACGCACGGCTGCCAACTGCCCGTCGGAAATTCGACGGAGTCGCCTGTGGCGCGCCGCCCGTGCGCCCGACGGAGACGGCGCGACGCGCCGACCGCGCGCGTCGGAGCGAGACGCGACGATCGTGCCCCTGTCGCGCGCCTGCGCGCCGCGCACCTCGCGCGACGGATCCACGCTCTCTCGCCGCGCACCGTCGCCCCGCGAGGGTTACTATTTTGGTCTTTCTTTGGTTATATTTTCGCCTTCTCGTCGTCTCTTTCGATCGCGGCGGCGGCGGCGGCGGCGGCGGTGGCGGTGAACGGTGGCGATGATGGCCGATCGCCTCCGTCGCGTCGCGCAGCATCAACCAGACGCGACGCGACGCGATGGGAAAAAAAGAGAGAGAAAGAGGACGCTTTTGCCCCCAGATTTTATTTCGCACTCGAATTCGCGTCCGCGAATCGAAGCTCCGCGAGATCGAGTCTGGAATGCGTTCGGAGGGCACGGGGGGGGGA
>VBVR01002502.1:0-22220 GCA_011638315.1 Tetramorium parvispinum
ATACATAGCAGCGATGTGGAGAGCATTGTAGTTGTCCTGTAGAAAATGTGTCAATGAAATGCATTTGGAACGCGTCTGTCTCGAACGTCTATTCGAAAATCTTGCGATCAATTTATCCGGTGATATTAAACTTATATGGTCGTTCCAAATTCTCTTCATTTGATTTTCATTAGATCAGTGATAGTTGATGCATGAGAAGGGTTTTATGGAAATAAGTAAAAACGGAACTATGAGTAATGGAACTATGAGTTTCGCCTGCCGCACCCGTTGGGGCTGACCCTTATGATGTTTCAGGTTTCAGGTTTCTGATCACGGCGTATCAGCATGCTATTTGAAAATTATATTGGAATCATTATGGGAGTGGTAGATCGATAGTAGCAAGTATGCAACGTCTTGCATATGTTTACAAAGTGATGTTCTACATCTAACATAACGGCACGCTACTCAGTAGCTATGTAAGTAAAAAAAGTAATATCAATCATATACACAAAACCCATTATCGCGTACTGATATAATGATAATTATACCTTTTATTGTTGTCTATTAAGCTAGAACAATTACATAGGCACAATCATAAATTATAATTTTAATTACTTTTTTTAATTGCTTTAATTGCTTTTTTACTTACTTTAATTACTGTTTAAATTACTTTAATGACTTTTTTAATTACTCTTTTTTAAAATATTCTAACTCTAAAGGTAGCATAAAAGTAATTTTCGGCGTAAGGGGTAGCGCACAAAAAATTTAAATTAGTACATATGAAAAGCACATAAAGAGCACTGAATTCTCCGCACAGTTTCGTATAATTGTGCCTACGTGGGTATTCTAACTTGACAGACATCTTTTATTAATAATAATAATTATTATTTCTCTCATTGATAAACTACTCGCTATTGATCATACACAGCCTATGGCGGAGATTTTAAATAACACGACCGTCATTCTTTTCCTTCTTTGACCCGACGAGTAGGACATTCGAAATCAATAAATTTTACTATAGAGTTCTTGCGGTGGCGTTTCTCAATGACTTTCAGAAGGTTGCGCCGAGCGCGCTACATAATTGAACCCCTGTCCGGGGTGTCAAGCGTAAAAAGCAATTGCAGTAGAAACCACGCTAGCGGGCAGCTTTTTAAAGGTTTAACGATCAAGCTTTAATCTACACTAAGGATCGGACCCCTTTTTCGTTGCGGCTGATAGTTAGCTGAGTTGGCGGCCTACTTATCCATTTACACGGGTGCCCGTCTTTGTCCACTCGGTCAGTAAGCATAAGCCCCTTGACCTTGGCCCTCCTTCACGCAATCGTTCCCTCGCGACTTAGTGACTCGACTTAACACAGATTGCGACCTGATCATTAGCTGTATACCTTTCGTGGCACGCGTCACCTTCGCAGGTGCTATTACATGCCAGTGCCACGTAATCCCCAGCACGAGAACTTATCGTGACGGCAATGAATCAAAGAACGATGAATCAAACATTTTTCCTTTGGGTTTTCCCTCGAAATATCTCGAAAAATTTATCTGATCGCGTCCAATACGATATAATTATTACGACAGAGTAATTAACTTTTTCTTGAACTTTTTATCAAGGTTGAGGGACCATCTTGATCTATCGATTTGTTTTATTTGTTGCGGGGTACTTGCATTGTTTCTGGCGCCCACGTCGGACCCGAGGTCGATCATCCGGTCGAGCAGCGCGCTGCGATTGTCTTTCACTGCGTACATCAACGGCGTCATCCCCGTCGTCTGCAAATGAAAAATCTTTGCCTAAGAAAACTAATTTATCATGCAATTTTTTTGTACGATTGTTTAAGCAATTGTCTAAAATTTTCCTATTAAAATTTCTCGCAAGTATATCGCGAAGGATTAATTTTCATAGAAACGTTGCGTGCTTACGCGATTATTTCTAAAAATCTTATTTGAATGCACATTGTGATTTCGTTCGTGTCAGAGACCTCGGCCTATTCGGCACAATTATATGAACAAAACTAACCGTGTCCAAAACACCGGCGAGCGGCACGATGAAGCCATCTTCTCCCGCGCTCTGCACCGTCTTCTCCAGAGACTTGAGCAGTTGGTCCACGGGGGCCCATTCTCCCTTCGCCGCGAGGCCCAGCAGTCTATGGGCCCCTTCTCTGGCGGTCGCGCCAGCGGAGCTGGGCTTACTTCCGGGCTGCGTCGGTTCTCCCGCGGTCGCACCACCGCCATTGCTTCCCGTTGAGGCTGAACCGCCATCGTCCTTACCGCCCGACGGGCTGTCCTCTTTGCTGGAGGGATTCTTCTTGTCGTCCTTGCCTCCCGGTGGCTTCTTGCTGTTACTGCTCATACTATGTTACGTACGATCCCTCCACATGGAACGCGAGCATGATTCGCTCTCGTTCAAAATTGCGCACCGTTAATGACACACGGAACAGCGAGAAATCGTACTGCCATCGTACGGGTAGATAGAGATCTTCGTTTGGCGCGACGTACACTTGGCAGAATAGAAGCTCAGAACGACGGCGTTCACATTGAAACGATTTTGAGCGATTTTGAGAGCTAACGAGAAGTGAGGCAGCTTTATTTTATAGGAAAGAAAAATTCCATTGTAGAATCAATGTATATATACAATAAGCACAAAGAATGTATGCTTCAAATGTATTATTGGAATTATACGTTTGAAACATTCAAGATAATATTTTCATAGAAAATGCGAAATAAATCTAACGAAAGATACTGGAAGTTTTGCTACGTTTAAGACAATAATCTTCTTGATATTTATAATACTTGCACAACATTTTGAATGATATTATATCATCCGGATTTCAGTAAATTTTGTAATTATGATTTAATGAATCGTGTAAGTTGGATGAATTCCCGAAATAACTCTGCAGAGATATCACAAGAAGAGATTAAATTTAATGCCTTAATAATCAAAACTCTCGATGACCTCCGCTAAATTTATTTCACGTTTCGTATGTGAGTATTATCTTGACACAAGCGAAAAGTCTTTGCAGTTGACGCACTGTTAATTTCGTTACTCAGCCAGTTGTATCGAGTGAAAGTTAATGGCACCGAACAAGTGTTAACGGCACGGTCAGCCTGGCGATTCTGAAGACGGTACGTAACCCAGAGTGAGTTGAGAAGAAGAGAGAGGGTTGCTTCCCTTCGGGCCTCGCTCGCTCGGCGGGATCGACCAATCGCCGACTCGTTCTCGAGGTTCGTTAGGGTAATGCTGCACCAATACTCCCTTATCTTCGACCTGCACGGATTGCTTTTCGCGCACACAGGCGCGAATCGGTGGTAGGCCGTGCTGGGTCGTCGCTGGTAGCAGCTAAGGAAATCAAGCAGGAGGTGGTGGTTCAGGTGGAGGAAGGGCGAGAGCCGCGGAGGGGCTGTTATGGCTGCCGTCGACACGCGACTTCCGGACCAGCCCGGCAGGCACGCTATCCGTCTATCTTGAATCCACCGGACTCTGCCACGGCTCTGAATAACGTCCCTCATTCCTCTTCGTTTTCTCTCGCCCACGACTAAAGACTAGCTCGTGCGTGGTCTCTATTTTTCGCTCTCTCGATACGTTCCTTTCTTTTTCTTCCGGTATACCTTCGGCGTGCAAGAAAATGCGAGTCACACGATAAGAACGCGATAAATTATAAATACTTAACAGATGACATTAAATAACATCTACAAGCCAATTAGCTTTGAGAAAAAATTAGAGGACCTTTAACAAAAGATGAGGGGGCAATTTAACAAAAATACGTTAAGATATTTTTCCAATGTAAGCAATGTAAAAATATTAAAGAAGTAAAAAATCTAAAAGGTTTCTTTCTTAGAGTACCATAATTATTAAGAAAATAATTCAATTACGTTACAAAATTTAAAATTCTAAAAGATTTAATGTTTATTCATCTACAATGGCATTGTAGATTACAGCTTACGCAAACATACGTTTCTGGAATCAATTTACATGTCGATTTATCTATGACGACTGCAGGTGAATGTAATTTACCTTCAATATACGGCGTACAAAAAACGCATAGTCAATTGCAGTGAAAAAAAAGTAAATACTTAACTATTTGAATTGCTAATTATCTTGTAATGGCATAAACTCCATTCTAAGACGATAAGAACAAGAGAGACATTGTTCATAACTTGTACGTTTACTGCTGTTCCAAATAACATTGGTAGAAAACTAGTTGGAGTCAGTTAACAAGATATCAATACTGCTGTTGATATGTGAGTTTGCATTAATAGCATCACATTTATCTGCGCTTATATTTGCTCTATTACATCATCAATTGCGAACGCTTTGCTAACGATGCGCGTTGACAACCATATCAGTTAAATGAAAGCGTTCCCCGCATTGCAGTGGTCTGCCTCCGCTCAGTTATTTCTATTTGGTGGTGATATATTCGGTGTTGAATGTATTGAATCACTAGACAGTGTTTCGTAATTTATTCCACAATTGTCTCGGTGTGTGTCCACTTACGTGTATGTATGTGTAACAAATAGAAAGAAAAGAGTGATAGAAAGATAAGAATGATAGAAAGAGGAACAGATAAGATTGATAAGAAGGAAACGATCTTCGATATTGCGACATTGAGCTTGACTTGATATTAAAAGACTATCGATTTTATTATATGATATTTATTTATTTTTAACAAACTAATAGAAGTGAATTAATGTGGGTCTCAAAAAATTTACTACATTTCTAAGTTATAAGAAAATGTTTACTTACTTATTAAATTAAATTTATTTAACTGTTTTCATTATAAAAGATATTTGACATTTTATATATCTGTATATCTCTAATTAGTACATTATTTCTTCGATGCTCGCATAATCTCAAACTGTCTCTTACAGTTAAAGTAACTTAAAATTAATGTATATTTTAACGTACATATTACAAATATACATAGTAAAAAATATCGCAATTATTTCCGAATTTATCAATGAAATTTGTTATATTTCTTCTATTTGTAGTGAATAAGACACTTATTTCATTATAAAGGAAATATCGCTTTTATGGTAAGTAAATATTTTGTGCTGTATTTGTAATAGAAAAATTTTAATAGTGCATTTTTCTAATATAATAGGCGTATTCTTTAACTCTTAATCCATTGACTACCTTGGACGCCATATGGTGCGAAAAAAGTGGTCAAATCTGCATTGCACGCTATATGGCGCATCGCAGAAATAATGAATTTAATAAATTCCGATTTCCATGGAACTTGTTATCTTAAGGGTTTCGAGGTTGCTGAATCCGAATATGACATTAGACATGCACTTTTGGCCCATAAGGTGTATTTTACCTCCGACAGTCAAGGGGTTAAGCATAGTTCTGTATCGTTACAGTACTGTTGCGTAGATATACGTAGTAAAAAAGTTGTGCAATAACACTGTAATCTTAAGAGTTACAAAATACGCCTATGAAAGAGATTTATCTTTATACAAAGATCTGACGTATCAAATATTTCTTAAATTAAATTAAATTAAATTAAAGAAAGCATTTTTAAAAATTAATATTTTAAAGTACTTTAAATGCATTTAACATTACAGGAGGAACTATCTGTATTTATTAATTATTGTTACTCGAAAATAAATGTTATATTTAAAAAAAAATAATTAGGGGAAACCGAGAATGGAAGTCATATGAATTAATTATCACAAATTTTATAGCTCATTCAGTAAGACGAAATAAATTCTTTTTTTTATAATAATATAAATTGCTAATAATAATATACTATGTGATGTAAAATGATTTACACCAAAACATCGCGTATAATATTTATAATAATAAAATTTAGAAAATAAATATAGTGAATAAGTTTTTCTTATTTTTTTCTTTTTAGTTTCTGACATTATTGATTGTGATTTGATTAGAATTACAAGAAGAAATATGCTTTAGATTATTTTTGCTGTATTTACTTAATCATTATTGTAAAAAGTTTTATAAATATAGTCTTTTTATCTAAAAATGATCATATGGGGTACATTGACTCAAATAAGCTGGGATTAGTTGGTACAAATGATGATTGACTTTAGCTTGAATCGACACATCTTGCATATTTAGAAATAACAAAGATCATGCTTACGAATATATCTTTTAAATAAAATAATGATAATACACTTAGAAGCAAATTTAATCAGAATTTTATACATCAAAACTGGTGTCATTTGTAGCCTCATTACGCTTATATTTTTTTTAAATTTACTATTCATAAAATAAGAACAAAATGACGTAAAAAACCGTGAAAAATTTCCTAGCATAAATAATATAATAAATAATAAAATAGTAAAAACCGAACAAGAATATGCACGACGTAATAAAACAATAAATTGGCAGCAAATATTAAATAAAACAAGTAAAAATGTAGAAAGGTTCAATTATTCGATATTTCTTTAAAATATCTCTAAATACTTTTAATTATCTTTAGCTTAAACATATCGTTTAAAAAATCGTTTAAAAAGGCATGTTGAATAATCGAGCCTTTTCACATATTTTTACATGTTTCGTTCAATATTCATTATTTACTAGAATTAATATTTGAAAGATATGATAATTGCTCCCAGTATGTCCTAAGATAAAATTTCGGAACGTCTATAAAGTTGACACAGTCACTTCAACACAATCGAAAAAAACCTACGTAACTATTTAGTGCTCTTTTGTTGCTAATTAGTTGCTCTATTGCAAATTTTGTTGTTCCAGCCATTTCGGAAAAAACAGTGGCTGTACGGACTTAAGGCTAAACTCAGCACAGCTACATGAAAAAAAAGATAAACAAAAATTAATTATGGATTTTTGCAGTATGAATTTGTGGCTAATTAGTTGCTCCCTTGTAAATTCTTTTACTCCAATTTAAACTCAGCATAGCCATACGAAAAAAATAAAAAATAAATAAAAATCAAATAAATATTTCTTAGTATCCTAAAAGAATTTATTACTTAGTCAATTTCAGTACTACAACTGTTCTCGAGTTAGTTTCTCGAAAGTTATAAAAGCTTCCAATTAGTTGCTCATTTTTTATTGCATTAAATGGGCTGAGAGAGTTGTTGTGTTGAAACGCGCTCAAGAGTAAAGTACCGTTTCAGACTTTATTGCTCGGCCAATTTTGATACTAAAGTTTTTCTCGAATTAATTACTCGAAAGATATGCAAGTTTCCAATTTGTTACTCATTGTTTATTGCAATAAAAAGGCTGGAAGAGTGGCTGTGCTGGAACGCGCTTAAGAGTAAAGTACCGTTTCAGACTTTGTTGCTCGGCCAATTAGCAATAAAAGGGCTCTAAATAATTATGTAGGTTTTTTTCGATTGTGTTGAAGTACCTGTGTCCGCTTTATTCGGATACGAGATAAGGATTTAGTCTTTAACAGTCTGCCTTGACACAAGTAGTTTAGTTAGCCTTCGGTCTGCTTACGCAACGCAAGTCTGATCAATCTTTCTTTTTTAGAAAGATGCTTTCTTCATTTAAGTCAGTTTCACGATGTGTCACGTCCGGAATTTTAAATCATCAAAACCGCTTACGATGTTTCTCTGTATTACATAGTAATTTTAAAGGTAAGTAAAGAAAAGTCACACAATAAAATAAGTTATATGAATAATAAATTTCAGCATCTAATACGACATGATAAGTTTGAACTTATTACAATAATTTTTAAATTGCATTACTGCATTATTACGCTGAATCGATAGATAGCTTTCATATCTGGATTTTTTTATGTCTACATTAGCGATAATTTTTGATAATATTACAATATTCTTTGAATTGTATTATTATACTAAAGGACGCTGAAAATCGATAGATAGTATCCCTATCTGAATTCTTTTGCTATCTATATTAGCAATAATTTTCAATATTAATGTAAAGATAATTAGAATTACAAAAATTAAGTAACTATGAAAAGAAATACAAATTGCTTCTCAAAGATTCGAATAGATAATATTATTTTTTCCATCATATAATTAAATCGGCATTAGCACTTTATTAACACTATTTTAATAGCTTTAATTACTTTAATATGGGAAGTTTATTATAAGATTTGAGATTTTTAGATACATTAGTAGTGGTGGACGCGCGCTTTGCGGGCGAAATTTATGTGTCTGTATATTAAACTATCTGAGCAAAATTATCATAATGTAACGAATAAGATACGAAAATTATTTGCGAATTTTTTGCTTTTAAAACTAATTTTTTTGCTTTAATTTTTAAAAAATTACGAGAGAGTCGATAACTCAATATTAAATAACTTTTTCAAAATTAAAACAAAAAATTAGTTTTAAAAGCAAAAAATTAGCAAATAATTTTTATGCCTTATTGGTTACTCTCACAATTTGAAGTAAGGGACTAAGCAGAATGTCTGACTTATCATTTCAAGACATGTTTTATGATTTAAGTTCTTGTTTTTAAGTAATGTACTATCTGTATTCATAAGACTTTAGACATAAGAAGTAGGTATAAGAGAGTATTGTGCGTTATTTTAAAACAAAGACTTAAATTATAAAACATGTCTTGAAATGATAAGTCAGCCATTCTGTTTAGGCTCTAAGTCAAGCGAAAAAACCAATCAGCATCGCGATAAAGAGGTAACAATACTTTGAGACTTTCGAGTATCGATCTAACACGCCTTTTTTAAGAGCGGATATTGCAAATTAATTGTTGCAGAACGACGTCAACTTCGAAGATCAAACGTTCAAGCGAGGGTCAACTTTTCTCATGCAGTTAAAGTTGCTCATATGTATAATCCTGGCGAATTTCCTGTGGTAGACAAAACTGTTGGACAGATATTAAGCGAGGCAGTTGCAGCATGGCCTGATCGGACTTGCGTCGTTTCGATTCCTCAAAATGTTCGTTTAACATTCTCCCAGCTTCTTCGGCGCGTCGACTCATTAGCTGCGGGTCTCAAGAAGCTGGGCTTGAAAAAAGGCGACCGACTGGGTCTTTGGGGACCTAATGATCTAGAATGGTTCATAACTTTCCTGAGTGCATCGAGGTTGGGAATAATCGTCGTCGCGATTAATCCTGCTTACCAGCAAAACGAATTAGTGTATTGTTTGCAAAAAGTTGGTGTCAAGGCGACCGTTTCACCCCACACATTCAAGACGCAGAATTATCCAAAGATGTTACACGCCGCCAAGGAAGTGTGCCCTACTTTAGAAGATATTATCATTTATTCGCCTGATCATGTGACGTAAGGAACGTCAATTAACGTTATCATATTAGAATATAGTTCTTATCGTATATTTTTTAAATATATGTAGCACAAAACACTTAATGATATCATATCTTTAAGTTGGCCATCTGTTAATAAGTAATTCGTGACACTTTCGTGAAAAGCAATCTTTTAAATAAAATTACTTTCTTTCTTTCTTTCTTGTTAGATGCTTTTTAAAAATCAAATTTAATTAATTAAAAAACACAAATAAGGAATTTAAATGACGTGATTATTGCTTCTGTTATAATTACGACCTTCTTTCTTCAAATAACTGTGGACATGAGGGCGTGCTCACGATCTTTTGTGAGCTTTTAATATGTTCACACACTAGAACACGATCACTTCGCTCATCCATGAATATCGCGTGAGTCCTCGCACTTTGACTGACAGAAATCTTTTGCTCGATTTTGCGAAATGGATTAAGAACACGTGATTATTATATCAAAACGTTCTGTGCGCTTGTATTTTTATAAATGTCAGTTTCTGTATTTTTCTATAGTATCCATTAGCTACTATAAAAATTGGTTCATATTAATCCTGTTTTATTTAAATTCAAGTAAATCTTCGAAATAAATCTTGAGAATAAATTCTTTTTGTTACATTTAAAAAACATTAAGTTAAAATTACAGATAAAGTTTAGCTGCACTTAATATACATGAAATAATTATAAAATAATATTTTGTATGTATACATCTTAATATATTAATAAAAAATTATACTGTGTAAATCTTATATACAATAGAGATAATTATGAAAATGTCACAAAATAATTTGAATATACTTCTTAAATGGCCAATGTATAAGATATAAGTTCTATTTCATGACATAAGAAATGGCGTATCGATCTCAGGTCGAAAAGAAAACGAAGATTGACGACTTGAAATACTGAGAAAGGTGACGATGTTTAAAACGAAGCAGTTTCGATACCGAAGAAAATGTTCAGCAATAATCTCAGACATTATTTCATCAAAACCGGTTTTACATTTTTTTTTTTTCATGATTTTCGTCAAGCGTATATTTTCGCGGATGTGAGATCTCGCAAATCGTATGTTTCCTTTTGACGTAGTGCTACAGCCCTCCAACTTTTACTGATTAACCAATTTGATTAATAACCGTGCCGTATGGAAGAATCATGGTGCAATTAGGTTAATAGCTTCATCGAAGATCCATCCATTCACGCTCGCAAACACCGTGTCATTGAGGGAACGTAAACGATATTAGCATGTTCAATTTATAGCGGTACGCACCGTTTCGCCGACGTCGAAGTTTCGGCAACGAAGGCGGAAGTGGAGGCTATCGCCGCTGAACAAGATAAGATATCATGCTATGACGGATGCAGTATACAGTTCACGTCCGGTTCAACTGGTAGGTCCAAAGCCACACTTCTGTCGCACAAGGGTCTCGTAAACAATAGCAAAGAGGTGAGACATGTAAACAGAAGACAGTAGATATTAGATAATTGCATTAGACTTACTACAACTCGTTCTGTTCAATTATTAATTAAATAATTAATAAATTATTTAAAGTAACATTATTCTTAACGCATACAATAACAGCGGATAATAATATAAAATGATTTTTGGAGTAATAAAATTTCTTTATGTTTCACGCCTGACCTAAATTAAATATGTTATATTTATTATATTTAACGTCTTAGAAATAATCATTTTATTTCTCTGTTGGCAGGCTGCGCGAAGGGCGAGGATAACTATCGAAAACAAAATATGTCTAAACATGCCTCTCTTTCACGCATTCGGCATGGTAATGGGTCAATTGCTCGTCCTTAATACGGGAAGCACTCTCGTCATGGAAGAACGCTCTTACGATCCGGTAAAAACCTTGGAGGCGGTTGCGCAAGAAAAGTGTGCCGTAACATATGGAACGCCAACTATGTGGGTAAGCAAGGACAAAATACATATGTGCTAGATTGATCGAAAAGTTTCCATTCGATATAACTAGAAGAGACACATTTCAGATAAGATACTTCTGACAATGTACCTATTATTGAGTAATTGTTAACAGCATCAAAAGTTAATCGGAAGTCGTATATGATAAGTAATCGGTAATCATACTTGCAAAACGGAATTTCAAATCGATAAAATTTGTGTGATTTATAAATAAATTCCACGAAATTAGATATTGTTACACTAATCTCATAAAGTGGGTTTTTTTAGAATTTTCGATATTTCTTTGATGCACTGATAACAAGTAAAATTATCTTCTTTTTTTAATTGATAATTTTTGTTATCATTGCGATTAATACACTAAAGAACAAACTATAAAATTTAAACTTTATTTATCATTATTATTTTATTTAAACTTTTTAAACATTATTTTAAAAAATAAGATGGTCTTATTTATACTTGCCCGTATAAAATATTTATCTTACAGATTCTAATAAAATTTATGATAATATTAGTTGATAGTAGAATGATTAGTAGATAATATGAAAAGATTATTTTTTGTGTAGAAAAATAAATAAAGAGTACCTATGCAATAATTTGTTTCTATTGGATGCATAGTTTTCTAAAAATAATAATTCTAAATATTACAATAATCTTAACTAGTTAAAACCAGTTAAAAACGACTTGGTAATGACTTGACTAGTTATTTTATTGTTTTAATATCAGAAGCACATCAGTGTAGGTACTTGCGATTGCTGTATCTCTCTATTGATCAAGCCATCGATTAAATTGATTAAATATTGACAATACACGTGTCAATAACGTCATAATTGATTTATACATATATGAATGTTTTATAATATGAGATCATTATATGACTGAGCTAATCATTTTAACCGATTTCTTGAAACAGTAAGCAATAGCAAACACTTTTGACATGCTTCCGGTGTTAGGACTTAATGATGGTAATGTCTCAGCTAATTGTTATGAGAAACTCTATCCACATTCAATATTTTATAGACGCATAGATGTTATTTTTATACTTAAAACTGTTTTTCTCAAAAAATGTGCGACAAACAAGAGGTAAATTGTTTTATATGTTTTACTTATTCATTCGCGAATTGCTACAAATTCTATACATATAATGGCATTTTTAAATGTTTTTCTTTAATACTGTACTTATGTATTTTAGATATTTATATTCGGATTAAATCGAGTTTTATTTATATGTGTAATAGGCACATTTAATTGAGGCACAACAACGATTGCAAATATCGACGGACAGTCTTCAAGTAGGGGTTACCGGTGGTGCACCTGCATCTTCCGAACTCTTCAAGCGAATTCGAGGCTTGCTCGGCTTCAATGACATGATGGTAAATTCAAAATCATAACTCTTCAGCTTTTCAGCAAAATTATTTATCACAATCGCGAAGATTGAACGGTGTAAATTTTAGAAAATAATTTTAATATTTATATTGCTATGTATACATATATTGATTTAAATATTTATGTAAAATCCTATATTATAAACTAAGATAAACTTTACAGAGCATATATGGCCTCACAGAAACAACAGCTATAGCATTTCAATCGATTCGTGGAGAAGATAGGCATCTTGCGGAAACCACTGTGGGTCATGTGTCGAATCATACTGAAGTAATGGTACGTTAATTTCTTATTTTATGATATAACTCCTTCTAGTTTTGATTTTCAAAATTTTGCTATGAATGTGCGTTTTTACATGTATTTTGCCGACTAATGTAGATCGTCGATCAAAACGGTTTGCCCGTCCCTTTTGGAAAACCTGGCGAACTTTGGGTTCGCACGTACTGCAATATGATACGCTATTGGGATGACGAAGAAAACACGAAGAAGACTTTGACGGAGGATAACTGGTTGAAAACGGGCGATCAATTTGTCTTGCAAGAAAACGGATACGCTACTATAGTCGGAAGACTCAAAGATATGCTTATTCGAGGAGGAGAAAATATTTTCCCTAAGGTGAATTCAGTATATTACTTGCATTTTATTCACTCGCTATATGATTTATTTTTCGATATGTAGAAGAGATGGGATCGATTAAAAATGCTACAGAAATGAGACAAAAACATATTTTATAGGTTCTTTTAAAAATGGCAATATCAAAATTTTGTATAAAATTTCTTAAAAAGAAGTTTATCTCCCGTCACCGTCAACAATAATATTCCAAATAATTGGCACGTGTAAACTTGACTTTGAGTCTTATCGAAACAGTGAATTAATATATGAAAAGTTTTTGAAGACACAATTTCAATTTTATAATTTTATAAGAATTCATTCATTTTCCATTTTATTGTAGGAAATCGAAGATTTCCTGATGACCCATCCCAAAGTAATGCAGGCGCAAATTATCGGGGCGTATGACGAGATCTACGGAGAAGAGGTTTGCGCATGTATTCAACTTCGTGATGGTGAGACGATGACTAAGAAGGAGCTCACGGACTATTGTAGAGGCAAAATAGCGCACTTTAAAATACCGCGCTATGTAGAATTCGTTAATGAATATCCAAAGACCGCCACGGGAAAAATTCAGAAATTCCAACTAAAAGAACAACTGGAGAACAGTGGTGTGATACCAGAAAGACCAAAACATTAATAATTATTGTAAATAATAGTGAAACTTTAAAGAAAATCTAATAAGAAGGAATTAGAGAAATTTATTAATTATTGTGAATTTAAACAAGGAATTAATTTACAAAACTAGAATTTATGTTTTGTTAATTGTACAATTAACTCTCTCAAGTGTTATTTGTACAATTAACCCTTAGACTACCATGTGAAAAATGACATCCTTATGCCTCAATATGGGTATTCCGTCTTCGACATTTTTTTTATTTATTTACAATGGTTCAAAAAATCTCTAAAAATTCATAAATGTACTTTCAAATTTCTAGAACAAATATAAAATGTTTGTTTTTCATTTTGGGAGAAATAGGGGGATAAAGAGTACGATACTCTTAGAAATTTAAAGGAACTCCCATGAATAGAAATCGCTAGGATACGGAATATTCGTGATGGTACCATACGGGTTAATATTTGTAGAAGTCTTTTAATTTTCTACGTATGGTTGAAATGTATGTACGACTAGTCATTTCATCAGAATAAACAAATTATTTTCTTAATCCTAATAACATTCTTTTACCTTGACACACTATTAATTTTTAGAGAGATACATAATTAATTATAATTAATTAAGTAAAAATTATTAATTACAATTCGCTGTTATTTACATATGCCTCGTCGGTAAAACAGTGATCTCGATGCTTTTACAGTCGCGGTTGTACTCGATGAGTTGCCGGATTTTTAAAAGCGAAAAACTCTGTTTTTTCCCCCCCGATATAATTGTGACACGCTCGAGACAGAAGATCTCTGGATCATGGCCGAATATCTGGCATCAATTTTCGGCACCGAAAAGGACAAGTAAGTGCCAGCACACTTTTTACGTCGTTGCTTTATAAAGAGGTTATGTACGCGATGCAAGCTTCATCATTTATTTCACTTCCAGGGTCAATTGCTCATTTTATTTCAAGATAGGCGCTTGCCGACACGGAGATCGATGTTCGCGAATTCATAACAAGCCAACCTTTAGCCAGGTAAGATATATATTGCGAATGCTGATCTTTTTTCTGTGCATAATAATTTGCATATCGCAATGTTTATATTCACAAGATTACTTACAATTTATCTTATCGGCGTATTAAACGTTTTTTAACATTTGCAAGACCGTTTTGTGCGATTAGATACGTTTTTCTGCCGCGACTGTGTAATTTGTCAACATTAATGTAAAATATATATATATTATATAATATATATATATTATCATATTCTCGTGCGAGAATTAACGTGTTACAATTTTTATATACAGTCCAGCACTTTTGTCTTAAATATATGCATTGAATTTCTTAATATAAATTAACTACGATTTAAGTGGATTCAAGAATGGAGTAATGAAAATTAATTTTGTTTTTACGCGATATATCGTTTACGCAAGCCTGTGTTCCTCAGACATGTCTACTGCAGAATCTTTACGTAAACCCTCAGAATTCTGCGAAAAGCGCAGACGGATCGCATTGTAAGTACGTTGTATTGAGCCTTAATAAGAGTATCATATACTGTACAAGATGAGCGTTACGCAGTTTGGAATGTATATTTTACGACAGTGGTCGCAAACGTATCCGACGAAGAAATGCAGGAGCATTATGACAATTTTTTCGAGGACGTTTTCATCGAATGCGAGGACAAGTACGGCGAAATCGAGGAGATGAACGTGTGCGACAATCTCGGCGATCACTTGGTTGGAAACGTTTACATAAAATTCCGTAGGGAGGAAGATGCGGAGAAGGCGGTCAACGACTTAAACAATCGTTGGTTCGGCGGCAGACCGGTCTACGCCGAGCTCTCGCCCGTCACCGACTTCCGCGAGGCATGCTGTCGCCAGTATGAGATGGGGTAATTGAGTGTGCTTAACACGATTTGCCGTGCGTAGTAAATTATAGGCACGAAATTGTATACGCGAATTGTGTGCGTTTAGCGAGTGCACGCGCTCTGGATTTTGTAACTTCATGCACTTGAAGCCCATATCCCGGGAGCTCCGCCGATACTTGTACAGCCGTAAGAAGGGCAAGGGTCGATCAAGATCGCGCTCGAGATCTCCGCGAGGTCGCGACCGCAGAAGAAGGTCCCGGTCCCGGGATAGAAGATCCAAATCTAAAGATCGGCGCAAGGGACGAGACGAAAAGGGCAGAGATGGCCGATCTGGTCGCTACTAATAAAATTTTATTCATACACTTTTGTGATTTAGTTTCTTGTTAATATATCCCAAGTCCTATTTGATTTATGATGTTTGAGTAAATTATATAAAATTATTTCTTTTGTCAAATGAATAAACCGAA
The DNA here is from genome assembly GCA_011638315.1 of Tetramorium parvispinum. NCBI lineage: Eukaryota > Metazoa > Arthropoda > Insecta > Hymenoptera > Formicidae > Tetramorium > Tetramorium parvispinum. The sequence goes on from VBVR01002502.1 coordinate 16,023, forward strand.
AGTTCCTATAAAAGAGTTTCTGTTTAATTGATAATTTTTTTCCGATGTTTTTAAAAATGATCTTTGAATCTCGAATTGAAACTCTGTGTGGTATTGTGACGCGAGTTCCGTAATAACGGTACAGGCGGCAGCACCAATTGATGTCTAAAAAAAGATACTGTACTTTTACAAAATATATTTTTTGTCATATTGTTTAAGATATGTATTGAAATTTTTAGTTTTCACATTAAAATATTGAAAAAAGTATTTTGTCGATGTTCTGATTTCCTTTTCCTATTTAAAGATAGTTATTAAAGATAGAGTAAAATCTAAATATTTATTATAAATTTCTATACAATTTATACATATGCATTTATTTTTTCTTTTTATTTTTTTAAAGATGAGAGTAATGGAGTTTTTAAAATTTTAATGCATTCTATAAAATTGTACATTTTTTATTTTACTAATATTTTAGAAATTGCAATGTTTAAAAAAATGGATTTTTATATTAAATTTGTATAAAAATTTTTTATCGAATTTTCTTCAATATTTTCTACTAGAAACGTATGTTTGCCACAAGATGTCACTAGTAGTATCTTGTATCGAATTTTATTATTAGTCGCTATATTATTATACTATTAACTATGTTATATTATTATGTAAAAAAATATTTTAGACACGAATTATTATTTGAGAAACATCATTGATTTACAAACACTAATTTGTTTAAGAAGAAAGAATAATTAATATAAATTGTAAAATGTATAAAATTGTTCTCATATGAAAAAAGATTTTTAAGAAATATATTATAAAGTTATGCCGTATTACCTTATAGTCGCAAAAAATTGATTTGATATATTCCAAAAATATAAATTTGCAGTAAGGTAAACAAAATTCCGGAATAACTTCTAACAGTAGATTTCTTTTTTACAACAGTAGCTTGTAATCTTCGCACAGTGGGGGCTATTCGCGAGCCAAGTCTTTATTCTCTTTTGTTTATATTTTAATCGGTACCCGTGCGTATTCCTTGTCTCGTGCCGACCAACTGTTGCTCAACAAGTTGTTGTTGAAAGATGACGCGAAGGTGCGGCGGGCGTGCGCGCAGCCAAGCAAGAATAGCAAGAAAAAAAATTAGAAGGGAAAAAGGAAGAGAAAGAGGAAAGAAAAAACGCGGCGAGGAGAGAGAAAGAGGTGGGAGAGCGAGAGAGAAGTCCGACGGTTTTCAAGGAGAATCACGTCTCTCCTCGAAATCGGTTCATCCGAACCGGGCACGTGTTTCGGCTGGGCCTAATTGGCGGTGCTCTCGGGGCCTCTTGCTTCGCTTCAAGACTCCGAACGGGCGTGCATTACCGCGGCAGATGGTGGTCGTGATTGCAGCTGCCTCCGACGAACACCTGCCTTCTGCTGCGGACGGCTATCGGGAATACCGATGCCTGTTCTCTTCGTTGCCACGCACTCGCTGTGCCATCGTTTATCTCGTTTTCGAGATTTATCTCTGTCGACTCTCCGCTATCGCCCTTTCCGACAAAAAAAAAACCGATAATCGTCACGACTAGAAAAATCAAATATCGTAGAATCATAGGCGATTTTATTTACGATTTAACGCGCGCGGATCCCTACTGAGAAAAACGCCTGCGATATTAACATACTGTCATAATATGGCTACATAAAACATGGGCGATTCCGTTAAACATGTACATAATTATTTGCTTGCGTCCATACGTGGAATTCGATTATGGATGAGCTGTAAAATGCATCGCGGTTGTCCGTCATGGTTTAGCTATAATGCGTTACTGCCCCGCGAGTACGATGTTTTTCAAATATTTCCATATATTTTTATAACGTCATACATTAAATAAAACGCGCCCATAAATGTTATCGCACTTCCAAGTTGATTTGAATGCGAATCCCTAAAAAAATATATATTTCGTACCGAATATGTACCATAACAAATTTTATTGTTGAAAATTTACGGTTGGACTTCCTTGACCGCAGTTGCAAATTTTATTAACAAGAAAAAATAGTCGATTTTCATTTAATAAAATAATGCCGTTTCTCGAAAATAACATAATAACAGAATTGCTATAGCCTCTAAAAGCGTCCTTAAACTATAATTTACAAATGAAAAAATTCTTTCTAAACATATTAAACATACTTATAAATGTTATGGAAACATAAAGATTTTTATAAAATGCCTACAAAGAATGATATCAAACAGAATCAATCGGTTCTTAATTAATTTCCATTTAATAATTTAGACATTGATTCGACATTATTTCTTATAAATATTCTTTTCTCCGCAATAAATTCCAGAAGTTTATTCATTTATATCTTTAAAATTTAAAGTGAGAGCGGAAAAAGATCCTTGAGAATGTCGATACGCGTTGCAAATTGAAAACCGAGCTGAGCATAATAGTCCGCGAGCGGGCCATCTGAATACCATAATTAATCCTGGCAATCCGCCAGAACATCCTGGTCACAAAGGAGGGACTCGTTTCTGTACCAGATGATGAGAATAAAAGGAGGAGGAGGAGGAGGAGGAGGAGGAGAGAGAGAGAGAAAGAGAGAAGAGGGGGAGAGAGGAAGAGGATCGGCTCTTGAAATATGCGCGTAGAAAATCACGCATCCGTCGAAGTCCGACAAGAACAATGGACCGCTGTGACCGCGATTTCCCTCGTCAGGGAAACGAGCTAACGAGCTGTCAAACGTCACCGAGCCGGAAGGGCCCGGGCGTTGTTGAATCTCGGTGGCGCGGCGATGGACGCATCTTCGATCGGCTACCCCGCGAACCGAGCCTTCCGGCGCAGGATGTGTCCCCGTCTTCCGCTAACTGCGCGACGGAGATTGGCAATTACGCCCGCCGAGATCGATTTGATATTGAAAACTGGAAACGTTTCAAATGGCAATCGGGAAATCTCGAGTGCTACGGTGAGATGCGCCTCGACCGGGAACAAAACGATCGATTGAGAGAAAGAGAAAGAGAAAGAGAGAGAGAGAGAGAGAGAGAGAGAGAGAGAGAGAGAGAGAGAGAGAGCGAGAGAAACGATTCTCTCCTTATATTATTTCACCAACGTTGTCGTAACGTAACGTTAACGTCGACGCGCAGCAATCTTAATTAATGAGTCGCATTATCGCTCGGTTAATTACTCTCTGCTCTGCTCGACGTTTTTAACGAGAGGATGAATCGACTTAACGGTGGTGGTACGCGAAAATTGCAATCGAACGTCAGGCGCGTTGCCTTTGCGACGTAAATGATTTATGAAAGCTAGGGGAATCGAGGGTCGTCGAAGAGAACCATTCCATAAAATACGGATAACTGCGTGTCGAACAACGGCGAGAGAAACGAGTGGGCGAGGGGTGCGGAGGGGAAGTGCCTTTCAATCCCTCTATATGAGACAACTCGTTGGATGGTGGAAAAAAATGTTTCGCGAGGCCATTTAATCGCGAGGTCCGAGTGCCGTCTGCAAAAAGATCGGACTGATGGCCACGCTCTGAAAAAAAAAGATGGATACGCTCCTCGAAATTCGATCACCGCAGAATCATGATGTTGATCTTGCGCAGGTGATCGCGACAAAGACGGGAGCTGCACGCTGCGAGCTACACACCGGTGGCCGCATCTCTCGATGGCAGAAAGAGGGGGGAAGAAAGAGAAGAAAATAAACCGGTGGAAATTTGTAGTACGCGCAACGTGACGACCTAATTGGTATAATAATAAAAATGGCGCGTTTCGGCGTTACGCTGGTGCCGGTGAATTCTCGTTTAGATGCAAATGCATCTCGGCCGCGCGACGCTTCAACGGCTATATCCTCCGCAAAAAACCGATCCGCTTCTTCCGTTGGCGTTAAAACGATCTAAATGATCTAATCGAGTTTCGACGGAAAATCTATATTCATCGCTGATAGCGCGTTGCGTCCGCTATAATTCCGCCATCCGCGTAATTATTTCACAAAGACTGTTTGAGACATTTTATTTCAGGTCGTTCAAAATCCGCGACCTCGCGACGATGTTTCCCCAGTCCCGCGCACAAACGAAATGAAATTATGTATCATGGAATTTTAACGACGGACGAATATTTTATTGCAGAATATTATATTGTAATAAAATCATATCAGTCCTGTGTACATAATAATGGCATATTATTGGTGGATATAATCAAGCAGTGACACGAAGAATGTAAAATTAAAATATTCATCAAAATACGTGGGATACTTGTTGGCCATTTAATTGACTTAAATCGTTGATATTTTTATGCGGTGAAACGTATACCATGCGTTATCCGGGTTTATCCTACTTTCTTTTTCGCGAAATATCCTCGAGATGTTGTATCGCATCCGTTCACTATATTATTTTTCCTATTTAAAAGCACTTGAATAACGTATTCCAAGAATCGGGCATATTCCTCTCGAGATACCCCATGCAGACGGAGCGATATAGCGCACTTTCGAGAGATTTATGAGAGACGTCTTTTACGCCCTTCCTCTTTCCTGCCTCAGAAAAGAAAACCGGTTCATCAGAATTCATTGCAATCGGTATAATCGAAATCTGTTTTTGTTCTTCCTCGATTGTGCCGCGATAATGGACAATGACATTGTTAGGGGATGCAAGAAAGGCACGAAGAATGAAGAGAAAAATGGAAGAAGCCGCGTCGGCGAAGAGGGTGACTGTCGTCGTTGCAGGGTGAAATGACTACCGGAGAGGAACGGCGAAATAACGGCGAGTTTAATATGGCGCCGCGGGGCTCGTTTAATCATTTAATCGAGTCCCCGGCATGCCTCGGTTTTCCACCGTCGTTTTGCGCGCCTCACCTCGTCCCGTTCTCATCTCGACGAATACCTTCGGTAGGACCGACGATTACTCAAGGACGATTTCGCGCATGTTCCCTCCCCTCCTTTCACCCCTGTTCCGTCTCTTCTTCAAGGCTTCCCCTCGTCGCGGGCTCTTTATCTCAGCCTTGCAATATCCGGTCGCACTCGTGGTAAAACTCATTGAGCTCGGATCGGTATCCGCGAGGAGGCCTGAGTCCGGCGAACGTGTAGATGGCCCCGTTGATTCTTGACAGCAATATTCAAATACAAAGGATGGCTGAGCCCTTTCGAGTGCAGAGCATACACTCGACGGATCTGCAGTAACTTGCGAGAACATCGATGTAATGAAAGAATTTGGATCTCTAAGGGCGACGTATCTTTCGAGTCGTAAGAAAATCACGTAAAAAATTGCATTTAATTTCTAACGGAGATATTTATTTGATATAATGATTAGGCTTTTCGCATTTCGAACGGCAAACACTCTCTTCATCAAAAAGAGGGTAATATTTTAATTCAATCCATTTAAAAAGGAGATTACCGTTTTCCATGCAGTTTTAAAAAATATTTCCACGTTTCTTGCCACTTTTAATATAATTTTACGATGAGCAATTTAGAATTTATTGAAATTGTCACGTACAACCTTGTTCTTCAAAATTTTGAATCGTTGAAGCAAAGCACTCCAACTATACGATTCGTGTTGTTCACGATCGTATGTGAAAAAGGTGACGACACCACATTGAAAAATAATGACAGCGTGGTGCACGAGATCCACAAACTTGTCAAAAAACGCGACGTTCAACCAGGAAGCAGTTTCACCTTTACATTCTCATTTCCCTCCGTACCACCGCGTCCCTTGGCATCGGTTCCGCTCGGCAGTGCGACAGATTACGCGAGAAGAGGTAAAATGGTGAGAATGGAGAACGCTCGGGGGGCGTAATAATTTGGTGCTAAATGCGGAGAAAACCCGGCCACGCTCTGACGTTTAGTAGGTAGTGCGGAATACAGTCAGCCCTTAATGCAGCTCGGTGTGACAATAGGCCAGGCTTCTCTTAGAAAATAATGACGACGAGGGTCTTGTGGGAAATATTTTGCCCAAAAGTCACGAGAAATTAAGTATATGTGACTTCTGTTAATGGGAAAAAATGTTGTAGTGAAACAACGTTGTAAAATTAACGATGGAAATTAGAGTGATAATGAATGCAACCGCAACGGAAACACATTTTATTTCCTTTATTTTGTTCCGTAATGGTTTTGACTTATTAATCGCAATTAATATTGCCAGAGGGAAGAAAAGCTTTTCTTGACGAGAATCGGAGGAAGAGCCGAGGCGAAACAATAGGAGTAAACGAGCTCTAAAAAATGTGCAAAAGTAGAAGTAGTTGAGGATGTTTAATGGAGCGTCTCGGTAAAGAAA